>NJDC01009447.1:94991-143868 GCA_002245475.1 Calephelis virginiensis
CCCACCCAACCATTCAAATCACCACACACAATCACTTTTTCATTTCCTTCAACCATACCCAGAACATCCCTTACAGAATCCCAAAACTTTTCCAGGTCATGAGTCGCCGATGAGTTGATCGGAGCATAGGTTGCTACCACAAAAACTCGCTTGACTCCTAGTTTAATACGAACCCAGAGTAGTCTCTGACCAACCATACTCTTTCAGGCCTGAGGCTAAGCGAGACGATAAAATGATACCTACCCCAGCGCTGGCGTGATCGCTCTGTAGTACACTAGACCAAAGAGCAAACCTGCCACCGGGGAGATCAACATTATCACTACCTTTTCGCTTAGTCTCCGTTACACACAGTAAATCCAGGCATCTCTCATTCATTACATCAATGAATTCATTCATCTTCGCTTCCATTCCCCCTCTCACATTCCACGTGCCTATTTGACACTCTCCACTCCTCGATTCGCCTGCACGGACCTGGCGTGATGGGTGGCGGCCCCCATCACCGCATCTGCCTCTTTTCGTACCGACGAGGGCGGATCGGTACGCGTAGCCTCCAGGGAACGCCCTAACCCGCTCTGCGGTACTTTTTCGGGCCAGAATTGCAGTCCAATGGACTGGCAGGGATCGCGACGTGCACGCTTCTGGCCAATGACCCCCAATATTCTATTATTATATATTATATATTATAGTCCATACGTATAAAAATTAATGCCACATTTCGTTGTAACTTTTTAACTCAAGAACGGACTCACCTATTCAAACTAAATGTTTAAGCTTTGTTCGGACTATTTAGTATCTTCACGCCCATATCCCCGAAGAGGTAGGCAGAGGTACAACCAAGGCACCCACGACTAGCCGAAGATACTAAGTCCCACAATGTGATAGGTGGCAAGCCTATCGCCAACCGGGCACATTTCCAATCCAGACCAACATTTTTTTTTATTAGAAAATTGAAAAAATCCAATTTTCTGTTTGTTGGTTCGGACTATTTAGTAGATGGTTTATGTAAAAATCGGTTCAGCGGTTCTTCATTTATTACATTTTTTGTAACAAATGAATTCAATAAATGGCGAATCATTTTGTTAGTGGGGAATGTGCTGTCTTTTTTTTCTTTTTTTATTTTGTTGTGTTATGTCATTCATGCGGTCTTATACGTATTGGAGCACGAACCGGGCCGCTAGTTTATACATATAACATTATTAATCACATTACCAATATGTATATAATTTTATTTTACCTTGTATTTCATTTGAACGTTGATCACCTATATTTGTATTGTGAAGCATTGATTATTTTTTGTTATTTTAATTGTATTTAATAATAAAATTGTTTTTTAATGCCACTGACATAATTTTTATATGTATTGTATGCTTACTTATATAAGATTAATGTTATTTTGTCTAAAATATAGGATTTTAGACAAAATTTACCATATACTTATTCAATAATGTGTTTTATTAATGTTTTAGTGTTTGTCTTGTCGGCAGTACTTTAGATAAATAAAAAATAAAAGTCAACCAAGTACAAAAAAATTTGCATTTTTTTTCAATTTCACTGGGATCCCATCACTACATCCAGAATGGTTGCAATTTTAGGTTAATCTAAAAGTTTGTAAATGTAAACCTAAAATATATTTTTATTTCCATTTTTGCTGTCCATTTAATTTTCTGACCACCCAAAAACTTTTCGCGTATTTGCATATCAATACTAGAAAAAATCTTATAATATATACAAATTTAAAACTCAGTTTGAAAAACTGGCTGCCATAAATAAATTAGTTGGCTACGAATATAAAATGTCCCCATCTCTAAAACTTATCTGCATTTCCACTATTAAGTATACGTGAAATTAAAACTTAACTGTTGAAATGGGTATTTGGGTATGTCCTTTTTAGCGGACCAGCTTACAGTATAAACTACTTGGCCTTTAGATGTGATGACACCATCGACTGATAATGATATTTTGATTATTTGACCATAGCAGTCAGTTACAACTAGGTAGTATAATGCTATGAAGACCAACCTTACAATTTTTTGCCAAAATAACTTCAGTGCACACATCTGTCGTAGTTCTAACTAGAGATTCAAATAGGATTTCAAAAATCAACTGGTGTCTATTTTAAAACTAACTGCATACTAGGTGCTTTACGAGGTGGTGGAGTTTCGAAGCAACTCACCCGGATTGGAACTACCGCCTTACCTATTCCTTCCACCATGACGTCAGTGCTTGCCGTTTACGTGTTTCGGTTCGGCGGATAGGTTGGACGGTAAACTTACTTTTGCCCGAGGCCTAGCATCCGGGCCTCAGGTTGGCAACGCACCATTACATCCTTTGGTGTCTCTAGGCGGCGAGAATTTCTTAGCATCAGGAAATATGTCAGATTGTTTGCCTACCAGTATCGTAAAAACATAAATAAATAAACAAACAAATAATTTCCAGAATTCTGTCATTTGCTTGCGACACAATTATTATTAATATAACTACAATACACGTAAAATATAATGTCAAATATTAAATAAACTAATTGCATTATAAAATGTTCCAAATATATAACGTTGTAAAAGTATATTCGTATCTGCATTTAAAATTCCTGAGTCAAGTCAAAGTACTTTATGTGTTCTTTTTATTTGCCTAGAAAAATTTACCTAAATGAATCTTCTAGTAATAAATAAATGAATGAAGATAGAAATACACTCTTTATGAAAAATAACCAGGTGACGAAGATGGAAAAAACTATCACCAGACGCATCTTTGAAGAGTTCACAGAAGCTTTATAATTAAATATAAAAACAAACCAAGTAATTAGTCTAAAACGCCGGAAAATACGAAATCTAAACACGTTTTTTAAAAGCAAACCAGTCTATTAAAGTTATTAAAGTCAGGCCATTGGAACATTCATAGCCAACTAGGTCATCATGATCCAAGTATAAATCCACCGTAATTTTGCGTCGACTTTCATGCATAAAGTAACATTTCACTGCACCTGCTATTTTCAACTAAAACTTAATTTGAAAAATAGACATGACGTACGTATCAAATTTTGACAAACGTAGATAACACAGTATAACGTTTTTATCATGTATCAAATACATAAATGCAAATAAATAAATCTTATTTGAAGACTCAGAAACAAAATACTTTAACACTTATAAATTAACAGTGAATACATATCTTAACATTTATACCATAAATAATATATTGTAGTACATGGAGCATTGTCACGTAAGTTGAAATTTTGTGTATGTACCTACTATGACTAGAATTTCTATCCCTTTTTTTTTCAAAGCAAGCTAAATATATGAAGCGAATATACTCAATTAAAACCAAAGTTACATTACTGAAATATGTAACGACTGATGCTTTGTATATGAATTCAAACTTTACGGCAAATATTTAACAAAGTTATTAAATTTGTTATTTATATTACATTGATATTATATAAAGTTGGGTTTAAATGCTATTAATTATAGCATTAAGAGTATCTTTGCTCTCAACATATTATGCACTTGGTTAATCTATGGTGCGTTTATACCCGCTTCAACGCCCGTTTCTCTGAACTCGCCAAGTTTCGCGAACAAAAGACAACTCCGTAGGTTTATATACACCTGAAAGGTCGTTGCCCTGGAAATGAAACCGCAGTTGATT
Source organism: Calephelis virginiensis (assembly GCA_002245475.1). Taxonomy (NCBI): domain Eukaryota; kingdom Metazoa; phylum Arthropoda; class Insecta; order Lepidoptera; family Riodinidae; genus Calephelis; species Calephelis virginiensis. The sequence continues at coordinate 98,634 of NJDC01009447.1, forward strand.
TTAAGACACACAGTTCGGTACTAAGTAGAATAATTAATCAAGCATATAATATAAAAAATGTGTACAATTTTGCACTGTTGCGGTCGCGTCGGTTTGGACGTTTGGAATTGTTCTATATTCGTATATTGCACAGAATCCCAAATTTTACAATACCATTCTTAATCTGTGCTAGTAGTCTACTGTGCAAATCTCTAGACACTCTTTTTTTTTACCTTTGTTGTTAAAGTTTGCAGCAGTGGAATCAGTCAGGAGCAAAACAACCTTCAAGAGAAGACATTATTCAATCTCAAAATAGTTATACAGTCGCACTAATGAAAAGTTACTACAATTTAGCTTTTATGCTAAATTGTACTAAATTCTAAAAATTCTGTTGCTAAAAACTGACTGAAAACATAGATAAATAACATTTTTAATGTAAAAATCTAGACTTATTTCTACTTTACAAAATTCATTGATCTTTATGTTATAGCCGTTATAATTAAAATCAAAATTATGATAATTAGTAAAATAACACGAAAACATTATTTAAATAGCAGTGCTGTAAAATACGAGTAGCAAATAAATAATTGCACCATTTTAAAATAATACAATACTTTTTCCATTAATGTGCTACGCAGGTAGTTTCATTCATGTGCAATTATTTTCAAAAAGAAAATAATTAAATAACCACATGAAACAAAGTGAAAACCTGAATAAAATAAAATTTCACGATGATACCGCATGTTATCACACATTTAATATTAAGTATTCAAATACGTTGCATATTTTAAACGGCTGTGTGTCCCCAATCTGGGCGTACTATCTTCACGAGAAAATATGACGCGCAGTCTGACTAGGACAACGACCCGACGTATTTTCTATTCTAAATAAAATATTTACAGATACAATTTATTGCAACGAAGTTTTTTAGGACAAAATGAATACTGAATACCTTGTAGCTTGCATTTTGTTTCCTTCTTTCATTTCTAATAGGTTGTTTAAATTTTAGAATTCTATCGCTCTAACTACAATGTAAGTAACATTTTAGTAGTCTTCAAGATGTGACTTTTTTATCATTATTTCTTTGCTGAATTTCAGGTATCGCATCTGTAGTCTAGCGGTTCAGTTGTAGGACTTGACTGCATTAGATCCTGGGTTCAAATCCCGGGTCGGACAACAAAAAGAAAATTGGGTTTTCCCAATTTCCACTAATAAAAGAAAATATGTGCCCGGTTGACGATAGGCTTGCCACCTATCACATTGTGGGACTTAGTATCTTCGGCTAGTCGTGAGTGCCCTGGTTATGCCTCTTCCGGGATATGGGCGTGAAGGTACTTTGAATTTCAGGTTCGCAGGTTGATTAGTTTTTGAGATTGGATGACTTCATCGTCGATGAATTAGTAATTAGCTGATAAGTTGATAATTGGCTCTTCCAATTAATAGATGAAACCGAAATAAACTGCTCGGAACTTTTACTGGACGAGTAATACTAAGTGGCGAGTAGCAATAAGGAGTATGAAATCAATGATTGACGAGTTAGTGAGAGAATACATTATGCATAAGTTTCATTAAACAAATAATTAGACATGTTTAAGGTAATATAGAAAGATAGATGCGTTAATGGTTTAGATGCCTGATTTTAATTATTTCAGTTATTTGGATGAATCGCTTACTATTTTAAAACATCTATTCCAAGTCCCTACAACTGTATCTGATATCTCTATTAGGTATATAACAAAGTACAGTCAACGTTTTTGAAGGATAAATACCATGTTTTTCGGCGAATTGTTTATCTCAAAACGTAATTTATGTGGGTTAGGCAACTATCACCATATGTGAGATAGATGTTAAAAAAATGAAAACATATTTTTTTACCAACTAATAAGTCTTAGTTTCACTTAATCATGGTTTCACTTAATAGGATACCAGATTGTAAATTCAGTAGAGTCGTTAAAACTCTACCAACTTTACTTATTGTGACCTGGTTTATTGTGATCATATTCATGGGATATATGCCACAACTCTATCACCTTTTTTATCAGAATAATCTCAACATAATTGAATAAGAATGGTACAATCACAATTGACGGGGCAGATATATTGCTCGTAAAACGCAAGTGTCGCGACAGGAAGTCTTATTGAAAATAATCTAGAAGAGGTATCTTTGGAAATCTCACATGAAATTATACTTCAAGAATATTACTACCGAAAATTTGCGACAACTTTTGGATAAATGATTTCTGTACAAGGGCTTTTCTTCCATTCTAATTGCAATATAATTTAGTGAGTGGTGCGTGTAATTTAAATGAAATTAAATTCATACTAAGAATTGTTTATTAATTTATGTAAAATTAAAAGCATAGATCATCAAAATTAGTTTATATAACGTGTCGAAGTAAACTGTACAAAATTGACTTTAATTACACTATCATGCTGTCTTATAAAAAATTTAGTTATGTGTTATTAAGTATAATAACTCAAAACTCGCTAATCCTTTTACTTACCATAAAATTACCATAATATTTATACTCTAGTTAATTAATCAACTGGGGTAAATTCTATCCATTAAAACTATTTTTTTAAGATGAGTATATTTTGTAGAAACTTATAATACATATTATGTACATGGTCTAATATTAAAATGTAACACGTCGAATATTGAACTTCCAAATATGTTTTGACATGACTCCGTTAAAAGTCAAAAATTATGTCTAATAAAGTTCTGACAATATCTTTAAAGTGAAACTGATTTTTCAAATTTTAAGAACACTTTTAATTTTTATCAATTTCGTTATAACAAACTTGTCCATACTTTTAGTAAATTAGCATAACATTTAGAAGAAACACTTTTGACCTCTTTTAAAACGCATTGTGTGAATGGATAGTAGGGTTTCAAATAGATTTATACTAAATCCTACGATAAACTCACACAATGCTTACTTTTTAAATGGTAGTAGCATAATTGGATTGAACATTATTAAAATCTATATAAGATGTAGAAAGCAAAAAAGATATTTCAAAATCGTCCAGTTTTCATAACTTCATACACAAAAAGTGATAAGTTCCTATTTGAAATAGGTGTTTACCAAAGTTGGGGACAAAAACAGAAATGCTCTATCAACAATAACTTTAACAAAACAAAAAAAAATCGGTATTTTTTTGCTATATTCATTTCCCAATTTAATAGTTACAAAACTTAAAAGTTTTTTCAAACCTGCAATTTCTATTTTTAACATGTTACTAACTAATGGTACGATTTTCCACGGTACTCTTTATTTCACACTTTTTACACTCCGCGCTCTGATTTTATTTCTTATAAAATCTGTTAATTAAAATATCAGTACAAAAGTCAAAGCTATTTTCAAAACAAGACGGCGTATAACATCTATGTTACCAACTAAATACATTTCTGAGCTGTGCATTAAGAGAATTATATATAGTTACGACTGGAACGAAATGTGCTGTATTAATACAATAAATCTTTGGTTACAATGGAGTTCTTGGAAATAAAATGTCAGCGAAACCTAGCGTGGCTCAGAACTTTCTTGATTTATATTACAGGACACTATCGACATTATTTCCGGGCTAAGCCGTTTGATATAATTGTTGCTTTTAGCAAATAAACTTTGTGAAGCGAAAGCTCTTTAAGCTCGTTTAGTAAATTTTCGCTAAAGTTTTGCCATCATGACAAGTTGTGCAATCGAAATATGATCTGATGGTAAGCGACAACCATCGCCTGTTCATCGCAGATGTTACTAATGCTATTTTAAGGTATAGATTTACAGCGACGTAGACAAGTGTATGGCTAGCCCACCTACCATGAAACGACAATAGACAGCACAGACCCCATAGCGACAGAAATACATGGTGCTTAAGTACTGCACAACTCTCAAGTAGTTAAGTTTGACTGCACTACCGAAATAATCTAGTTATTTAGACAACTATAATTACCAATGATTGGTAATGATGTCGTTACATCCCGGTTATGATAATGACGAAGAAAAGAGACAAAAAATATTTTATCTTTGTAGTCGAAATTAGGACACAACATCTTTAAACATAACATCGGTTAACTATTGACAAATATTGATGTTGAAGGAGAAGAGTTGCCAAGATTGCGAGAAACGACTGACGCATTATTTGTGAAATAATTGTCCAATTTTGTAGGGCAATTTTCTGTGGTTATCTTCAAGAAAAATATAGAAGCAAAGAATTCGTGATGAATTTAGTGAATAGTATATTTTTCGACATCACCAAATCTCCCTTGATGTGCATAGGTCTTTACCACCGCTTACCTATAAGCCTAACATCGGATGAATCACAACATAATATGGCTATTTTTAATCATTTAACTCAGATTTTACGTCACCGGTTACTAACCGCATAGTAGTTTAACTGGTTGTCTACTGTTTTCCCGAAGAATATATTCCATATATTCAAATGCCAGAATTTCATGTGGCCGAATTTTTATTTCTCCGAATGTTATGTTAACCATTATATACCTGTGACATATTCTTCTTTATCCTAAAATTAGTTTCTTTATTGATACGAGTGCCATACGTATTGTTATCAATTTTATTACTTGCAATAATATTATTCAACAGAATATTTAAATGCCTTACATAAATTTGTATCTGCATGAAGTATAATGTAAATTGTAATAAATATATCACAGTACGATTGTGTATTTCTAATAAATCTATGACAATATGATTACATATTAGAGTTATCTTTATTTCTAATACCTATTTATCTAGTACCTCTTTAAACGATCGAACTCGCTTCCGTTCAAATGTAACCTAACGCATTTGTTCTAAAAAGCTATTAGCTTTCTGGCACTTCGCTGGCCGCTACCGCGGCACGCTCGCTTCGCTCGCTCGTCTCGTGCGTTGTCTTTCATGTTCTAACCTAACCTAACCAAAATAAATATATCACAGTACGATTGTGTATTTCTGATAAATATATGACAATATGATTACATATTAGAGTTATATTTATTTCTAATACCTATTTAACTAGTACCTTTTTATACGATCAAAGTCGCTTCTGTCCAAACTTAACCTTACGCATTTGTTTTAAAAAACGATTAGCTTTCTGGCATTCCACCGGCTGCTGACGCGGCACGCTCGCTTCGCTCGCTCGGCTCGTGCGTTGTCTTTCACGTTCTAACCTAACCTAACCAAACCAAACCATACCTAAATCTGTTAATCTTTTAGTATAAAACGAATTTATGATCTTTTTCTAAAAGTTATTTTTATGGTAAATGATGTTATGACTTGTGATAATATGGCTTACAATCATGCTAGCAAATGATATTATTGAAATTGACTTTATGGGAAACATAGTTTCTAGCACGTGACTAATATAGTAAACAATGAGTATGACATATGAAATTATGAGAAACAATATTATGCCTGTTGACCATTATAGCAGATGAAATTATGGCAAATGAAATTCTGGCAAACGGGTGTAACCAAGTTAAACTTGATAAATGGCAGATACTAATGCCCAGTGTAAAATAAAAAAAAATTGGAGGGTCTCCATCATAAATACTAGACTGACATTATCTATTCGTTGCCCTTACAAGCATTGCTTGCTCGCTACCGTATAAAATAAAAAGCTATCCCACATAAGCAGCAATTTATACTAAAGCAATCCCATTTGTTGAATTAAAATAATGTAACCAGTCAAATATCTTAAGTAATTCAACAGATAAGCTTTTTTCGGTCTCGGCCAACTTTTACGCTGATTAACATTTTATATTCCGGTATTAGGATATATCTTATCATTGTATTTGGAGAGAGAGTACAATGCAAAATGTAAATTAGGTTTTCGGGCCACTGAGGGTAAGGAAACGATTACCAGATATCATTTGTTAAGATACAAAATAGCTCTGATTTCATAAGGGTACAATTATTTTACGTCCTCTTTGTTGCAAACACAGGAATCCATATAATTTTATGTGAGTAATAAATTGTTATAATTGTAACATGAAACGATAAATACATTTCAAAAACGATTACGTTTATTGAATCCGGATTTTCAGTATGTTTTAAAAATGGTCATCTATTTTTAATTTTATTCTGTAGGCCAATAATAATTTTGGTGGATCTCATAAGTAAGAATATAAATTTACTGTTTAGCTTTTGTTAGTCAACCGGTTTCACATTAACAGCAATGAGTGTATGAAATTATTAATAATATTCTATCAGTTTTATTATAGTATATATACTGTAAAAGTCTTTTTAACATGCCATAAAACCAGTTGGCTATTTTTTTAAGATTAAAATTCTTTTTTTTAGCTGGTCTGACAGCAATTGCCCTGTTTCAAAAATGAATACTAGGTTGATGAATATTTTATTATGCTTTGTTAAATTTACGTTTTTCTTTCTATAAGAAAATTCCTTTTACAATAACTAAAACAACAAAACTAGAATTGTCAAAAGTTACACACTTGAATGATCAAGGTAAATGAAGATTTATTCTTAAACATAAAATACAAATACATGGTAGGATATACTCTTTTTTATACGATTAGTTTTAATATTTAGATGGTTCAAATATGAGAAGGATTTAAAAAAAATATAACTGTAACATAGAACTGCTACTAAATACTATATTGGTTAAGAGTGTGCAATGCATTTTATATAATTATGCAATCTAAACAGAATAGTTGTGATGAATTAACTGAGACCTACTTATAACTTCACCCTGACCGTACTACGAACACAATTTTTCTATCCAGATAATTATAATTGTCGCCTCTTTGATCGAACGGTCCAGTATCGTACTTGACTTCTTGAGGTCCCAAGTTCGATTCCCGGGCAACAAAAAAGTGTGTATTTTAATTTTTTTAATAAAAATTACGTTGTCTGGGATTGGACATGTGACCGGTTAGTGATAGGGATGGCACCTATCATATTGTAGAACTTAGACTTAGTGTCTTCGGCTAGTCGTGGATGTTGTCTCTGCCTACCTCATCAAGGATATGGTCGTGAAGATATTTTTTTCACTCAAAACAATTATTTATACTGATTTTTCTATAACCAACGAGCTACTAACCTCACTTCTACAACTTCACCGGACTTTATATATATAGTTATAATTTTCAATTTTTTAATAAAAATTACGTTGCCCGGGATTGGATATGTGACCTGTTGGTGATAGGGATGGCACCTGTCATATTGTAGAACTTAGACTTAGTGTCTTCGCCTAGTCGTGATGTTGTGTCTCTACCTACCTCATCAGGGATATGGTCGTGAAGATTTTTTTTTACTTAAAATAAATATTCATAGTGATTTTCCTATAACCAACGAGCTGTTAACCTCGTTGCTTTTACAACCTCACCGGTCTTTATATACATAGTTATAATATCTAATGTCAATTTTTTAACGACTTTTAACCTACTCCTAAAAGCACGAGTTTTTTGTTTGTCAATTACGCGATTACTCGGACAATAACGAACAAATTTTGATGATTATTTTTTGTGAGATAAGTTATGATTCCGAGGTGCACCCATCGTGTACCAATGTCGTTGAGGCTTATGAAAGTTTAAATCAAATTTGAAAACCACTTGCTTAATTTATATCTTGCAATCATAAGCTACTTTTGGAAAAAAGATTATCAAATCGCAACTTGGTAATGAAATTAAAGTGGTTTTTTGCAGTTTTACTGCACTTAAATTATCCCTAATCTCAAGCAACTAAAATACGTTCATAAACGAAATATCTAAACCCACCTTAGTAGACTGAAGAAACAGGTCACTTAGTGAATAAAACAACTTTTACGATATGCAAACAAAATATTTGCATTTTATATACTTTGAGACGTTAGCAGTTCTTAAAATATGCTTACAAACGAAACGTGTTGAGACTCACTAGTACTTCTGAAAGACTAATCCAACACGTCGTTTCTGACACCTTTTTACCTTAAAATACCTTTTACGACTATTCATGTATGAAATATTAACGATTATATGTCATGTGTATTTTTCGGAATACTTACGATTTCATATGGCCTCTGTTATCTTGCAGTCCAGGTATTAGACTTGACTTCATGAGGTCCCGGGTTCGATTCCTTGTTTTTTGTGTGCAATAAAGTGTTAAATAAATAAATAAATGATTCCGGAATATCCACATATAAATTTCATCAACATCGTATCAGCAGTTTATGAGCTATTGCATAAATTTTAATTGAAAACGTGATATTTTCAAAGTACGAAAATCCTGTAAGGAAATAGGAAAAAATTAAATACATACGTATCTTCACGCCAAGTCCCTTACAGGGTAGGCCGAGAGTATCGAGTGCCAGACGTCACGATGCTGACAAACCTGTATAGCTTTCTTCATATTTATTACCCTTTTTATACAAACACGCCGGTTTTGGAGACTCTTGACACCATCTTCGAATAATATCCGAGTGATCTGATCGTAGAATGTCAACCTTGGTCTCCCCGGGTACTAACATCATCCACATTCGCATTATTTATATCTGCTTTGTCAACCTTTCATCTGTCATCCTTTCCACATGACCAAACCAGAGGAGCACCCTTTCGCATTTTAACACCAACACTTTCTTTCAATCCCACTCTTTCACGGATCTCACTGTTACGAATGCGGTCAGCGAGCGTTACACCACAGATTTTCCGTAGAGCACTCATTTCGACCGCATTTATCCTACTAATTAATCGGCTTAACTCCTTGGCGCTGCGTAGCAATGTTGGGTCTCTCAATGTTTTCTACCGCATTTATAATGGGGAATGTTCTGAGGAGGTGTTTGATTTAATTCCAGCCGCTGATGTCCACCTCTGGACATCGCGACAACGTTTAAAGTATCACGCCCAACATCTTAATGCGTGGCGATCTACAACTGTGCGATTCCGAAGGCATTTTTTACCTCGCACAACACCTTTGTGGAATCAGTTACAGAGGGCGGTATTCCCAAACAATTATAACTTAGGGACATTTAAGAAAAGAACGTACTTATTCCTTAAAGGTCGGCAACGCATCTGTGATACTCCTGGTGTTGTGGATGTCCATGGGCGGTGGTGATCACTTTCTATCAGGTGACCCACTTGCTCGTTTGCCTCCTCTTGTATAAAAAAATAATACTTTCATGCTCTTTCTGATATACCCAACTCTCGCTTCTATACAATAACATTGGGATAAGCACAGAATTATGCAAATTAGTCTAGCTTTTAAACTCAGAACCTCGCTTTGAAATAGCTTACCCAACGCTCCATTCATACTGTTCCCTGCACACACTCTCCTCTCTACAGCCGCGGTGTACCTTCCATTCCTGCTAAAATCACAATCAAGATATACAGTTTCATTCACTTGCTCCAACACTACATCATCAACCAAAATTTTTAGATCCGTTCTGGATACGTTTCTTTCAAATACCATTATTTTGGTTTTCATCGCATTCAAATGTAAGCCCCTTTCTTTACAATCTCCTTCCATGTATTAATTAATATTCTTCGTCTAAGTCAGGAACCAAGACGAGGAATATTTAGTGAATTTCTGACAAAACTACCTAAATTATAAAGAATTATGACAATCAGTACTAAATTAGTTCGCAAATCACGAATTCCATTCAAATAGATATAGAAAACTCATCAAAACCGGTAACAGAAAAAGTGATCAAAATACGAGAAATTCTATAAAGCAAATAAAACCACCAACACCCCAGATTTCCAATTAAAATTTGCAAATAAAACGAGTCGTTAAATAGAAGAAATAAGTCATTTCAATTAAACTCATTTTATATCTCTGTCGTACCATCAGCTGTGTCGTAAAGGTATTTTTACTGTCCTTTTGTTTCCCGCTTATAGTAATGGATTAAAACCAGACTGCTGTTACAATTTGTGGACGATTTTATGCTTGGCATTATTTTCATTGAGATTAGTAATTACAAATTTTGCTACGTTTTTATATCTAATAAAATGTCGTGTCACTGTGGTTATGATTGCACTGCCATGTTTTCTTTTTTGCTCCGCGTCGTCTAAAGACTTGTCTACATGTTTGAATTTATACAACACATCAGTATTTGCTAAGGCTGTTTAGTAATAGTGTTTGTAGCTACACTAATTTATTGATTTTATATTTTTTACTGTCAATATATTCATATACAGGCTTTTAAGGCACCGGCCAAATTTAAATGTAAGGAGGTCAAAGCTAAATGACACAGTTTTTTTTAATGTTACTGCCAAATTTTAATATTTACTTTTATAAACATACTTTAAAAATATTCCGCAAAAATGTTTGTTTTAACTCTATGTCGTACCTAGTACGAGTCATGATGTCACCAGCCTGCGCATGCGATTGTGTTTAGCGTCATATCGTCTATTATATAGGTAGTTGACAATAATGGGCATTATTAAACATAATTTAAAAAACAATTCATAGATCTTGACAAACTTAGATAATCAACTTCAAATAGGAAAATAATCCATATTTCTTATAACAATATTGTGATTGCGAAAGACTACCTATCTGTTACGGTTTTAGAGTTAAACCGAAGGAAATCCATGTAGTTAAAAATTCAAGTTCAAGTTAAAGCCACTTTTTTCAAAAGTCAATGCCCAAAGGACTGTAAGGAGGGATGAAAGTTTATATATTTTTTTTCTCCGATATCTTCTTCGACGTTATAACCTAGTCTATAGACTAATGAGTAATTCTAATTTCTCTTAGGCTATGTTTCACAATGTCTAAGTAAAGTTCTAAGTAGGCTACTTAAAAGTTAAGTACAAAGTAAAACACGTTTTGGCGTTTCACACTCATCAAGTAACACTAATCATCACTTAAACTGCCCAGTAACTTATAGGTCGGACAGAGTAGCGATTAACTTATTTACTTGTCGAGTAAACTCTTACTTTCAACACAATATGGTCAACAGATGTGGTCAATACATTCTATTTGGCTAGAAATGACTCAAGTTGCTATTGTTCATTTTAAATGTTTATTAGGGTAAAATGTTCTTTTGAAAATTATGGATATTTCTGATAACATTGAAGAGGATTTAGATGTTTTTTTTATTTAGTTACCAAACCTTGAAGGCTGCAAATAGTTTGAAATCGAACAAATAATATTCAAGGTGAACAATTAAATTGCAAAATCAATAAAATATTATTTTTGGTTTAAAATATAAAAAAAATACCACAAACATTGATTAATCGCCTCAATGGTCTAGCGGTCTGGTGTCGGACTTGACTTTTTGAGGTCCCGGGTTCAATCCCCTTGTCGGGTAGCATAAAAAATAGAGAATTTCTATTTTCAATTTTCTAACAACGTTATCTACGTTGCTCGGGATTGGATATGTGCCTGGTTGGCGATAGTTTTGCCACCTATTGGTTGTACCTCTGCCTACCTATTCGGAGATATGGACGTGAAGATATTCAACTGAACGTGAAGTGACGTGTATTCAACGTGAAGATATTGACTATTGAGTGTTGACACTTGACAAAAGACACATGACATTTACGTTTCGTCAAAAGTGCATTCTCATATTATGCAATCAATTTTATTTGGTTTTGTTGTCATAAACTACAGTTGCTTAAAAATCTCTGTTTTATTTGTAAAGTTTCTTTATGTTTTATAAAATGTATATCTTTTTTACAAAAAACTTGACAAAAAATATATATTACAATAAAAACATTAGACAAAAACAGTGGCTAATTTTACAAAACTGTGCTTCGGAACCCAAATATTAATTGTTGTTGCCACTTGTCAGCCTCTTAAGTGTTAAGTAACTACTCGACACATAAAAATACTGTGAGGACGGTTCTAAAATGCGTTGTTAGTTACTGAAAGGATTTAACCGTTCAGTAATTTACTCAATAAGTAACTACTGATTACTTTACTGATACATTGTGAAACATAGCCTTAATGTTCAAAGTTACAGTCTCTAAGTATAAGTCCATCAACTTTTACGTAGTGTCTCTAAACTGAAGTTCCATTGGTATCTTGAACTTAAAACACTGTCACTTGATTTTGGCTTTAGCACTTTGTGAATCCACACAACACTACACTAGTTCACGTGGCTTTGTCCTTTTCAGCCTTCTCGTTGTACATGTGATATTGAGGAGCTGGATTGCCTCGATGTTCACATGTTTATATTTTGTATGAAAAGATATTGCACATTCACAAATAAACGCGACTAAACAGCTACGACTATATTTAACTGGATCCAGTAAAAAGTTCCTCATACATTCCAAAAACATCATTCGAATAAAAGGCCTTCCTTTTTCGTAAATTCCAAAATGATTTTTCAATTTGTTCATTCGTATTTCATCCACATGACTAATATTCTCAAAGCTTTCCGCCTTCCGTAATCCTGATGTGTGCGTAAACATAGTTTCTGCTCAACGTCAGGGAAAAAGCTTCGTAATAAGCCATACAATCTCCGCTATATACGTCACTACGCTCTCCCATATTTTACGTTTACGGGCAAAATAGCTTATGTTTTTGAAGCTTACTCTCTCATATGTTAGCCCTTTATTTTTTCCGTAACAACATACTTGCATATATCCATTTAAATATAGAAAAAAGGATATAAACAATTACCTACATAAATTTAATTTTTGTTTAGATAAATTTACAGACAATTCAAATGGAGTTGTAATTAAATAATACTCTAGTTTCTAGATATAACGTCTTCTTCGTCATAATAGAACAGATGTTTTTTAATGTAATACTAATGTGTGACCATTAGTCGAAATTCGACCATTATAAATTTTAATATCTTGTTGATAAGAACGCCATCTTCGTTTCTCAAGACCAACTACAAATGCATGATTGTACGTGTAATGTTTTATTTTTTTTAATTAATGGACTTTATAAACATTATCATTAAAAAATATTAGCATTCTGCACTTCTCCTACACATACAAATTTTATTGTTTTCGTATTCAGTATTTTATTATTCCCACTGTCGAGGCTACGTAAAACTAATTAACTTATTAAATTAAACTTAATTTAAAAAAAACTAATGAAATATTTAGGTTTTATTAAGGAAACTTGTACTATTTTATGTACTTATAATTTACAACTACTTTAATAGGCTACGTATTTTTCTTTATCATCATGACAAAAACTTTTTTTTATGATAATGGAAGGCAAACAAGCAGTCGAATTTCCTGATGGTAAGAAATTCACGCCGCCTAGAGAGACCAAAGATGATAATGGTACGTTGCCAACCTGAGGCCGGGATGTTAGGCCTCGAGCAAAAGTAAGTTTACCGGCTCCCTTACCTTCCAAACCGGAACACGTCATGACGTTATGGTGGCAGGAATATGTAAGGCGGTGGTACCAATCCGGGCGAGTCGCTGCGAAACTCTAGTAAACTTAACTTGTTATTGTAATTTCCATACAACAAAACTCATAATCTATTTACAATATTTCAAAACTGTGATAAAAGGAAGCTGTATTATTTTGCGATTGTTATAATATCCTGGTTGCAACTGTCTTTATGGAATTGCTAAGATCAAATAAAATGTCGCCCTAGTTGCCTCAAAAATACTTTTAAAAAATAAACTTATCTGTTGTATCCCCAACGACATCTTCTTTAATCCAAGTCGTCTAATAAAATTATATATATTATTCGTATTCCTCAAACTCGTAACTATTTCTTTTCAAACCTTCATGGTTCGTACAATAAAAGTGTTGAATTATCTTTGCTCTCTATTTAAAGAAGTGAAATACGATTTAAAAAAAAATTAAGTTGCACTATGTGCCGAATACATTATTCATATGATTTCGCTTTTCTATGGATGTTTTAGTTCATAAATTACATGTTATGAGTGTAAGATTAGTTTAGTTTTAATAACACATTTATTCACTACTACCAGTATGATGTATGGTCAAGATTTTCCTCTGGAGTTAGCAGTAAGAAATCTCTTTACGATCTATACTATTGTCTATTGTACATTATTCCTCCTCCCTCCTCCGCCTCGTTGGTCGAGTGGCTAGCTTATACGCCTGACTAAACCGACTAAATGCAAGGCTCGGGTTCGATTCCCGATGGAGGCAGGCATTTGTTAGATGAACATTTAGATGCCTGCATTTCCGGGTCTGGTTGTTTATTAAATTTATTCTGGTATTTATTTAAGTATTTCTTTGTATTAGTATCGTTGACTAACACTCAAAACACAAGCATATAATTGGCTTAATTTGGGGTTAGATTAAATTTGTGTTACTTGTCAAGGGATACTTATTTATTTAGTCCTATTTTTTGCTATTTCGTATTGTTACGAGCTATGGGTAATAAAATGCCGTTTGTAACGTAGAAGACGTTTATTGAAAGCTTCCACAAAAATCCTCTTAACAGAATCCGAATCGCTAAGTAAAATCACTGGTCCAATGTCCTCGCTGTATTCGCCGAAATAATTCTTCCTTGTCGCTTAGTAGAGATCGCTTCGATTTCGCTTCCGAAATTGAACTGGCGGGTCGCGGCTCGATGCCTCCTTATATACTGCTATGCCCATGGTTCGAGAAACTTCTCATACAATCTAACACAATAGACGCTTCCCGAATCTTCGGGTGATTACGTCAAGGACATGATTTATTACCTGCGGCGCTATACGTAAACAATGCGCGCTGTGTATAGGTACTACTCGCCGCGGACCGCGAATGTTCCAGAAAACGTTGTTCTCTTATCAACGACTTTTCGAGAACTTTCTTCACTGTTCGATAGTGGACCTAATACCTACTTATGCGTTTTTTTGGGGTTTTGCTGTACGACGCTTCGTTTTCGAGATATAGGTACTCAAAGTCGTAACAGTATTATTTAACTTATATGCAGTAGAATTACAAAAATATAAAGAAAAGTCTTACAACAATTAAAACATTTAAGACAGCTAAGACTACAAATAATACATAAAAAACAACGTAGGTTATAAAGAATCCTATTTTAATAAAGTACAGACTTATTTACTTTGCGCGCGCATGCTAAATTGAAATTCTGGAAAAAACTTTGTTCTAAGCCAAACAATCTCAGTTTCGCCACTCCCGTACTTCCATATTTTGCTGGAAAAATAGTCTGCTTAATAAAAGCTTTTATATTCTGTTTTATTAAGCACTTGGAGCATCGGCGGCTGAGTATTTTTATAAATAAGTTAGTATCTTCACGCCCGTATCCGATTTGGCAGAGATGCAGCCAAGGTTATATGATTAAACGAATATGGTACTAGCTCCCGCACTTCGAGATGTCAATTATCTTTTAATTAGTCATTAAGTCAACATGTAAAATATAAAAAAGACGGGTTGCACTACGGGAGTGCCGGCAGAAGGGAAACTTGAATATTAACGTTGTGCATTTTTGATATTTTGGAATGGTCAGGGAATAGGTAGTTTTGCACGGAATACTTTAATTATCAATATGAAATACTATCATTTATGTGGTATAATACAATAGTTTACTGCTTTATCGGAAATTCTTGGATTTGCACTGCAATCGTACCATTCGTAAAATGTACTATGACACCTTATTAGTACTATTAGTACCTACCTATTAGTACACTGTGCTAAGCCATGTAACTTCAGTACGCTACGTACCTACTGGTAGGGCCACTTCATATTTTACCTCGGCCAGTTAAAATAACATTACTTATGAGATAAAATATGATGAAATATTTTTCAAACTTATACATAATTCAATTCAATAAAATATAATATAATAAGTGTATATCGATTTTCCTTCTACTATTATTTCCTTTGTTAAACTTACGACTTTTTCGAAAACAGCTAAACTTCTTCATAATGTTGTACTTACTGTAATTTCTATTAACTGAGAAACTATGATATACCTAGAAATCGCAAAGAAATTAAAAGATGTTTTACTAAACTAATATCTATTTTTTCTACCACAAACTGCAAAAAATTCAAAGCAAGAAACAGTTTACATTTTACAGTACATTATTTAAAACTGAACAGAACAAAGCGAGAGGTGGAATCGCAGTAGTTTTTGCGATTGTTTTACACTCACTTGTACTGGCATTATCCATTGCGAATCCTATACTGTTCGGAAATATGTAAGCAATACAAAATCAGCAATGAATCTACGTTTCATTTTAGATATCGCGCAAGCGACCTGCGCCGCCGTCTTATTCGCGCCTGCGCAGTGCGCCGTCTTACGTTATGACGATTTGACGCGAAACTAGTAGTTTTTACCTATTCCAAAAAAAGTGCGCAACGCCGCTAAAGAAGTTTTCACTTCAAAAATGTGAACAGACACAGAGACGTCGATTACCATATGTTCTGAAGAATCAGAATCAGAAAACATCTTTATTCACTTGAACCATACATGTCGTATTTGTGCGCGTCGATAGAACAAACAACAATTAAGGGGAACAATTACAAATAAGGGGAAAACCGCTGGTAACACCAAGTATAGTACAATATAATATTATCAGGCGTTAGTTTTTGAAATAAGATCTGGATTAAAATAGGGCTAAAAGTAATGTGTGAATTTTAAAACAAATTATAAAGTAAAATGATAAGCTCCAAGTCAGTAAATAAAATGATTACCCCCAAGTACACTTTGTAAATGAGCTACCTGTTACATGATAATGTCGGGGCATTATAAGTATACCTTTGCCGCCGCTAAGTATACCTTTTAGCGTCTATTAGACGGCTGGAAATATTAACATCGAACGTTTTGACACTTACTGAAATACGCTAAAAGCTTATGGAATGGCTATCAACTTTTCTAAATTTTCTAACCGTTTCTAAATATAAACGAGTACTGACACACATTAGGTATTCTTATCAAACCAATAAGCATTTTAGAGAAGAAAATGAAGAATGAAACGAATTTAATAAACAACATTTAAAATGCGTTTTGGTAAAAATGTCCTGAACAAGTTATATTTTTTAATGTGTATTTTATAAATAATAAGAAAATTTATGGCAATTTAACAACATGAATATTGAGTAAATGTTGGGTTTTCTATAAAAGTTTACTCCTCGAATTACTGGGTTGCCAGGTATAAGCAGTATGACATTGCCACGTATTTTCTCTTGATTGAAAATATGTACAATGAAAAAAAAAAACGACAGGTTGCACTCCGGGAGTGCCAGCAAAAATGAAAACTTAAATATTATCGTTGTGCATTTTTGATGTTTTGGAATGGTTAGGGAATAATTTTGCACGAATTGCTTTAATTATCAATATGAAAGTACTATCATTTTTGTGGTAGAATACACTATTTATTTATTGTGCTATCGTACACAAACATGACCACACGAACATTCGCGCAAGCGGCCTGCACCGTCTTACGAATTTTCGATCAGGTCACGTCTTCTGACGCAAGTTTATAAGTTTTTAGCCATTACAAAAAAAATGCGAAACGCCGCTAAAGAAGTATTCCCTTCAAAAACTTGTTATAATACCACTTAGTACCACTATACTACTATTTATAAAATACCACTCGTATAGTTCTGTGCTGGAAATCCTCTTTTTTTTATGATATTGAAAGGCAAACAAGCAGACGGTATTCCTGATGTAAAGATATACC
This sequence comes from Calephelis virginiensis, assembly GCA_002245475.1. Lineage (NCBI taxonomy): Eukaryota > Metazoa > Arthropoda > Insecta > Lepidoptera > Riodinidae > Calephelis > Calephelis virginiensis. The sequence continues at coordinate 116,125 of NJDC01009447.1, forward strand.
AAAGGAGGTAATGGTGCGTTGCCAACCTGAGCCCGGGTTCTTAGACCTCGAGCAAAAGTAAGTTTACCGGCTACCTTACCTTACGAACCGGAACACGTCATGACGTTATGGCGGCAGTCGCTGCTAAGCTCTACCACCTTGTCAGATGTCACGGTGTTAGTGACGGTGAGCCTATGCTCGCCTTTTACGAGCTGCCTGGCAAGGAAGGCAGATGGTCTATTCTACAAAGGACCAACACGGGGGGATCAACACGGGTCTATGTAGAGGTCCAGCACCTTACATATTTCTGTCGCCATAATGACAATGTCATGTTCCGATCCAGAGGGTAGCTTAGCGTAGATTTGCATAATTGACTTTACATCCCTACCATAGGACAGCGACACACCTGTAACACCTATGTTGTCTATAGATCACAGCTATCTCTTAAAATATTTGTATCCTATCCTATTAATATTATAAATGCGAAAGTTTGTATGTTTGTTATTCCTTTACGCAAAAACTGCTAAACCGATTTTCATGAAATTTGGCAGACGTATAGAGAGTAACTTGGATTAACAAACAGGTTAGTATTCATCCCGAAAAATGTTCCTGTGGGACCACTAACCAAGCGGGAAACGCCGCGGGCAACAGCTAGTAGCCAATTATTATCGACTTGCACAAAAATATTACAGCATTAAATCTCAATGTGATACAAAATTTTAATGCTCTTGAATATTTTGCTACATCTTTGTTTTGAGCATAATGTTTTAATATACTAGCTGATCCGGCGAACTCCGTATCGCTTGACATTAACAGCTGCTAACAGTTTTTATGGATAAAATTTAAAAGCGGTTTTCCCACTTTCCTTGTAATTTTACCAGGTTTTTTCTTGATATTTTCCTTCTTCTCACAATAACCAATACAACAAAAAAAGAATTAGCAAAATTGGTTCATCCGTTCCCATCCCAATCCCCATTTAGAGTGCTTAATTTTTTTTTATATTTACAGATACACTACGAATATCTCTTACTGTGACTGTATACTGTCGCTTAAATTTTTACCTATAACAGGTTTTGAAATCAAAAGTAATCTTTCTTGAAGTAAGTTATCCTTCTCGTAATCTTTGAGCGGACTAATAACAAAATATTTATTTATCGTTTGCTGTGAGACTCTGATGATATTGTGAAAAATGAAATAAATTGGCTAAAGTGTAACATAAAAGTGTGAAATAAAGTTTGTGAAAAGTGCAAGTTACTTATATAAAGTGTATACAATGGAACTCTACCAAGTATAGATGATGAAAAGCATTCTATTGGCTAAAAGGTGAAAATATAATGTTTCGATAGCTACAGCTTTTAACGTCTATCAAACAATGATGAATATTGACGTTGAAAGTTCTGACACTAACTAAAATACGCTAAAAGCTTATGACATAGCGCTCTACTTCATATTCTAACGATCACTAAAAATAAATTAATATTGACACATTGAAGCTGATGCTTTTAGAGCTCTAAATGCTACTTAATATTAAACAGTTGATGTTAACGGAAGATGCAAAGGATATTGGCTATAAATGAGTTTGAATATTGAAAGACATGTTTAGGACCGTTACGGTTTTTGCTTATGATAAATTTTAGATTGACTTATAGATGACGTCACTTCGTAATAATTATTGGCTATGTCCACACTTGTGCGCTTGCAATTTCATTTTACATTTCAATTTTTAGTTCATCTGGCTTCAATATACGTCTTATTGTTAGCATATATGCAACGGTCTTTAAAATTCTTATGGATAGCTAAAAAATTTGATGCTTTTAGAAAAAAAAACATATAAAAGCCTAAAAGGATTTCACCAGCGTGGGCCAACGACATGCGCCGCGGTCCCATTTTCTTCTAGAGTCTGCACATGATATGTGGCCATTAGCATAGTTGTTCAGGTGATGTTAGATGAATTATCGAAAAGCAAGTTGAAAAAGAAAACGCATTGGTACAGACATACCCATTTAGGCTACACACAGCGTGAAACAAGCCTTCAATCAACATTTTAAGTTTCAATGTTGATTGACTTGTATCAGATTTTTAGTGAATCGGGTTTACTCGCTGAGAAAAATAGGAACCTCTTGCTATACATCTAAAGTTTCAAGTTTGCTTGCGCTTCATTCATCAGTACGTCTTCCGTGCCCTGTTACTTATTCTATGACCTTGGCCCCAGATCAGAAATGCATCATTTATAAATTTTAATTTGTATTTTTAAGTTGAGAGTGAGTGTACTTCTTATTGAAAATCCATAAGCCTAAGCCTACTTAGAGGTTCTATAAATGTTTAACTTGACTTCTAATAATACAAATATACTGTGAAAATATAAACAACTGCTAGTTGCACGTCCCGGCTTCGCACGGTTGGACATATTTTTACTAGAAAAAACGAAGGCAATGTTTATCGGGGATAATGTCCGCTTCAAATCTGATCTAATCTAAAAAAAGTCGGAAAAAGAATTTTGGAAATCGGTACCTACAGTAATTTTGGGCTTATTTAATACAAACAAACAATATACCAAATCTTTTCTCTTTGTAATATAAGTGTAGATATTTTTTTGTCTAGGCCCAATGATCAGTAGTGGTGATAAATCTAGGACAAGGCTTTATTTTGCTAATTTCATGGAAGTAATTAACTATTTTAGCAGAAAATTTCTTAAGTTATACATGAAGTTACAAACCGGACTAACGTCACCGTAAACAGAGCCACGAATAGAATAAAAGCTCGGTAAACAATAGAGTTAGCGAAAGACTTTGAAAGATGTACTACCAATTTTCTGAGCTGGGATTCTATTCGTGGTCTGGTTCACGGGACTGAAGTCTGGTTTGTCACATCAAGTGTTATTTGAAAAAATTCTCGCCACACTTGTTACAGGCGTCATTTGGACTTAACAAAGTAAAAGCTTATTCTAGATTTTTTATGATACCACATTACACCTCTTTCTCTTATATTTTCCACAAAATAACGCCTGATTCTACAAAAAAAGTATTGTTTACTGGAGATTAATAATAATCAACCTATAGCAAATGACAGACATTTCTACGAAAACATCACGTCAATTGTTTGACAGAAACACGAATCCACCATTTCTTTATTTCGTAAAGATTTATTCTGTCTGTTGGGTATCAGTCTCATATTAAGGCATAAGCAGTTTGCCATAAAATAATGGGACCAATGTGTTAAAGATTGCATTGGAAGGTATGTTAATTACCCTGTTATCAAACTGTAATGGCAACCGCCAACCTTGTATACCAGCCGTGCAGGGATATAGGGAAAAGAAATAAAATGCTTAATACCAATTTGCATTTCATGAATGTGTACATGGATGTGTGCTATTAATAAATTTAACGCTTTTATCATATTAATACAAAACAGAGGCAAGTGTCTTTTGGTTTCGATAAAGAAAGTGTATTTTAATCGACTGCGAAAAAGCTGGAGGCTTATCTTTCGACTCATGTATTTTTTTGTGTGTTACTCGACTTCTGCCATTTCTGAACCGATTTTTATTTTTTTTAAGTGGAAGAGCTTGCTGGCTAAATGATTCATTGCCATCAAGTAAGGATTTGATTGGTTGAACCTAGGGAAGTCGATACCAATGATTTTTGAGTACTAAGGCGACGTCGCCATTGAAATCGATGTCTTTTGTTGCGGTTTTACTATATTTTTTTTTAATGTTATAGGAAGGCAAACAAGCAGATGGATTTCCTGATGGTAAGAAATTCACGCCGCCTAGAGACACCAAAGATGGTAATGGTGCGTTGCCAACCTGAGGTCAGGATGTTAGGCCTCTAGCAAAAGTAAGTTCACCGGCTACCTTACCCTCCGAACCGGAACACGTCATGACGTTATGGTGGCAGGAATAGGTAAGGCGGTGGTACCAATCCGGGCGAGTTGCTGCGAAACTCTACCACCTAGTCAGATGTCACGGTGTTAGTGACGATACGCCTATGCTCGCCTCTTACGAGATGCCTGGCAAGAAAGGCAGATGGTCTATTCTGCAAAGGAGCCCGGACCAACACGGGAGAAAAAAAAAGAGTTATGCACAACAAACTACGTATAGTTGGGTAAGAATATCGTGATTATTATTAATGATATTTTAATTTTCACAATTTTCCTAGCTTTTGACAAATTAACGCGAAATAAAAAAAAACACAGATTGTATTCTAACCCGTTCCATTTATCTCTCTGGCAACGTTCTTTCATTTAATCTACTGAGTAATCGAATCATAAGGTTTAACATTCCTGAAGAATCATTTATATTGAGAGGCGGTGTAAACAGCTACAACATGCCATTTTTTTCTTACAAACTTCAACACTTTAGTGCTTGACTTTTTAAAAAAGTAACCTACTTTTTAATTCGAGTTTTGGAGTTTTGGCGCCATCGAGAGAAAAGATGGTTGGTTTTTTCATAATTATTGAATTTCGTGTTAATATTGAATGAAATTAGTCAATTTTGGTGGCATTTTGTACAATTTTGTTCAGTAAAAGTGCACAAATTAAATAATCATGAAGAAATTAGCGTATCGTATATATCCTCGTTGCCGCCAAACCTCATTACATAAGCTTGTGTAAAAAGGCCACCGCTTTACCCAAGAGCCTGACATGACTTATTGACGACTTATGATTGATGACTTATTATAATTGATATAAAATTTGATGCAAATTTATACTAGACTAATGGCAAAATACTAACGAGATTGCCAAAACCTAAAGAAGGAAAAAAATCGAGTTTTTAACTTTATGCATATCAAATTTCATCAGTGAATCGCCTCGGTAGTCTAGTGATCCGTCCTCGTACTTCTTGAAGTCCCAGATTCAATTCCCGGATCGAGCAACAAAATGTGTATTTTCAATTTCCTGATAAAATAAAAATAACTTTGACCGGAATTGGATATAACATGCCCGGTTGGCGATAGGCTTGCCACCTATCACATTGTGGGACTTATTGCCTTCGGCTAGTAGTAGGTGCCCTGGTTGTGCTTCTGCCTACCTCTTCAGGAATATGGCTGTTGAAATACAACATTTGTGGATACACAAAATGCGGACAGGCTTTTACTATTATAATATAAGTATAGATTATTTGCGATTATAGAGGTCAGAGATCATTAACACTAAAAATATGCAAATCATTCAGTTTTCATTGGCATGGCATTGCTGTCGCAAGAGGGTAAATATTTCCACTTGACACATTTCACTCATTCTACATTTTGTATCTAATATATTTACAATCATGAAGGATTAGTACTGGAGGATACACTCCTATCGAAATTCAGATTCCATTTTCAAATGTTGCTGACTCTCTTATCAACCGGCCTCTCTTTTGGAGAGTCTTATGATATCAATTGACAAAATCGAAATGAAAGAGAGGCCAGTAAATTAGACAAGGACAACAACATTTTGAAATGATGTAAGAGGATTACTCTTGATTCTCGATTTCATTCAAATTGGAAATTGGAATCATGTATGTCATTTTAGGTACTTTTATATACAGTACTTGCGGATTATTAACAATTATTTACAAATGAATATAACGAATTCGATAAATTAATTTATTGTTTACTACGAGTATTCGCTAGTATTGTGTTTAAGAGTACCTACCTAAAATTACACATTCGATTCCAATTTCCAATATTATATGAATCGAGCTTCAAGAGTAGCCCTACCGGTCTTTGCTAGGAGTGTACCCTCCACTAGCAATATAGTTTCATGTCTCAGACAGATACTTACTTACTTACAGAAGATATTACAAAAGTTCAAATTTAGTCATTTTCAGACCTTTTTTATAAACTGGAACTAATTTTATATTATGCCAGCACGAACCGAGCGTGCTTCGCTACGTATATGCCACATGAATGACATAACACAACAAAACAAAAAACAACAGAAAAAAGTTACAATTAGACTGAATAATTTACATATTGACAAAATGATCTGCCGTTTATTAAATTCATTTGTTACAAAAAATGTGATAAATGAAGAACCACTTGATCGATTTTATGCAAACTTCACATAAACCATCTACTAAATAGTACGAACAAAGCCTAAACATTTGGTTTGGATAGGTGAGCCCGTTCTTGAGTTATAAAATTACAACGAAAAAAGGCATTGATTTTTATACATATATAGATATAGACTAATCCTGCATATTCCTGTTTCATAGGCGCTTCAACCATTATTTATAATGTTCATACAAAAATACTTTGTTTAATAATTCAGAACGACAAGACAGCTTGATAGCTTTGGGAGAGCAAGATGTATTTTATTAGAGGTTCGTATTTACAATGGTCACTGTGAAATATATATTTGTTGTATAGCCACTTGGTAAAACAAAATTGTAGTTAATATAAGCCCGCAGTTTTAGTTGTATTGCTTAAAACCTTACATTTTACTTAATATTTTGCCTCTTTTTAGTCGCCTCTGTGATCTAGTACTCCGGTTGACGGACTTTACTTGATGAGTTCGATCCCGGATCGGGCAACAAAAAAAGTTAATGTGATTTATTAATTTCTAATAAAAACTAATAAAAACAACGTTGCTCGGAATCGGATATGTGCCTAGTCGACAATAGAATTGCCACCCATCACGTTGTGGGAATTATTGTCTTCGGCTAGTCGTGAATGCTATTGTTGTACCTCTGCCTACCTCTTAGGGAATACAGTCTTGAAGATATTTTTCCTTAATCAAAACAGCTTACATTTCTCTTTGACCTGAATCCTTCAATAACCTCCTTCTCTCTCCTTTTTTTGATATACCGAAAAGCATAGTCGCAATTTTGGCCCATGTTGAATGAATTTTCCGTTCATTTCCATCTCCTAAAAACATCAGTTCATGATATAACGATATGTTGAAAAAAATTTTTAGAGTTTTAGAAGTTCCACCTGTAGGTTCCATCACCAGAAGAGCTGCATCATAATAATTTTACATTTTCATCTGATGAAAACATGTACGCAAAATTTCAACTCAATAGGTAACTGGAAAGTGAATCAAATCCAACTTGGAATTTTCTATTAAGACAAATATTAAAACACTCATTAAAAATTTTTACACATTAAAAAAGTGCATTAAATTTAAAATATCTTTTACCAGACATATCTTTAGATAAGAAAATTTGTTTGTTCTTATAAAAACTATTAATGTTTAAATGAACCTAATTAGTTACGTCTTCATTAGCTAATTAGGTTTTTGTTCAGAAAGTAACCATCCAGATGTTTATGTCCAATCGAATTTATATCAAGTTACTAAAGAAATAGTTCAATGCAGTAAAACTTTAAAACCCGATTTCATCTATTTCCTTAGATATCACGTCGGGACTTGATACTTTTTTTGGAAGATATGTCCCAAATTGGTCAAAAAGATTCCAAAATGGTCCAACGTAAGTTTTATCAATATTCAACATCATTTTAGTAGTTTTTGGTGCCTACTATATAGAGCGTCCATTTCTTGATTGTGTTAAAGACCTCATCAATGATGACGTGGATGTGGGACCATCTTGGAATCATAACCAATTTTTTTCAAAAGAACCTTCGAAATCGGTTGGCAATCGGACGAGTAGTCGCGTAGATGAGTAGTAAAAATATGCAGTCGAATTTGGAATCTCCTCCGTCTTGAAGTCTATTAAAAAGAAAAAGCAATGATTGTTTCTATAAATACAAAGAATTTTTTATTTCCCTTAGTCATCGTATCAAGAAAAAACGCGTGAACGAGCATGTTAATTATTGCGAGAAAATATTCTCATAAAAAAAGGCACGTTGAGCGATACATTAAAAATTACAGGAATTCAATATTTATAAGCTGTGACACCACAACATCTGTTCAGTCATCTAGTCCATACTAATATTATAAATAGAAAGGATTTCTTTGTTTGTTTGTATTGAATATGCTCCGAAACTCCTGGGCCGATTTCGAAATAATTTTAACATTAGAAGCCAACATTATTCTTGATGAAAAATTAAAAAATGTCCACTCGTGCTTAGCCGGGATGGCCTGTTAGTATTTTATAAAGAAATCTGGGAAAAACATTTTTTTACTCAATTAGCATCAAGCAAATTAAAAATTTTCGCAAAACATTTCTAAACTAGGTTAAACCATGTTAGCAATTTAAAACTTACATATTTTCTCCCAGCGTATTAAGGAACGTAATAAGAATTAAAGACCTCCAATTTTGAGCGAACAACTTGATGCAGAGGCTAAACGAACAAGCTAGGGTCACATTAAACGACCCTAACGGTCAATATAGGCAATAAATTTTCCACGACCTCTGAGAACGTTGGTCTCTGTGCTTATATGTACTTTTACGAGAACGACACATGGTGCTCTGGATTCGGGATCACTTGGACAATTTTGTTGGGAATTATTTGTACAAATTCAACGAGCATTTGTTATTGAGAAATCTAAATTTGTTGACTTATAAATAAAATGATACAATTAAGAAAAACATTTTTTGATGCGAAAGGTCAGCTCTCTTTAATTTTGTTGGCAATTAATAGTACAAATTCAAGGAGCATTTCTTATTGAGAAATCCAAATTTGTTGACTTACAAATATTTTTTTTTAATTAAAAACAACATTTTTTTTATGCGAAAGATCAGCTCTCTCTCTTGGTGGTAAAAGACAGCCGTGGCCTAAATACACTATTGATGTTATGCACCTATGGTGCTTCGTTGTTCTGTGGTGGGGATGCTAACTCCACTCTTCGGATCGGAACTTGATGGAGTCATTATGTTGGCAAAGTAAGAAGGTGACTCTTCACCTGGACAAGTTGCATCACAGCACTCTGCTACTAGTCTCCAGTGATGTTGTTGGTGATTTTTATATTTTAAATTACGCTTGCCTCTTACAACTGCCTGGACAAGATGCACACGGTATATTCTACTCACCGGACCCGGACCAACAAGGAAAAAAAAAACATAATTTCTTTTTGAAGTCATATTCTGTACAGCTTTAACTAAATGCTCAATACAACTACGTGCTGCTTCTTACTTATTGATTTGACTAATAGTATTTCCACAAATAGAAGAAAGAAAAAAAATACTTAGTCAGTATTTTAACCTACAACTATTCAACTTTCGCTGACGAATAATTAGGGTAACTGCTATTCATAGTAAGTATTTGTCTGAATATCTCTTACCCATCGATATCTGATATCAAAATGAAGCAAAGGAATAAATAGGAAAAAACATATTTTGTAAAGGAAAATACAAAATCATTTTCATTCAAATTTTCCTGGTTACATCAAACACAGCACGCGTTTAAGGATCTTTTGAAAGTATTAAATATTTTATTCATTAAAATCCATTGAACGGAAATGTTGTACCGTTTTTCATCTTCAACCATTGTCTTTTTTGTTTGATTTGAAATTTAATTTATATTTTTATTAGATAAACTGTATTTGTGGCTTTGACACGGGAAAATACTTTGCAAACTCCGCTCTTTGCGGATAAATTCTCAGAATTGTAATATCAATTTTCTTTTAAAAGAGACGAAACAAACGGTAAGTTCACTTAGTATGACCCTTAGATTTTTCCCCGTATTGGTCTGGGCTCCTTTGTCGAGCATACCATCTAACTTCTTGCAAGGAAGCCCGTAAAAGGCGAGCAGTGTGTCTAAGCATTGTTGATATCTTACCATCAAGAAATCCGTCTGCTTGTTTGCCGTCCAATATCATAAAAAATATGGTTATTATTGTCACCCACGAACATCAGCAACTTTGGTATTACATGGGGCACACTAAAAGTTTTGCACTTCTAGCTAATCGGAACTATTTGAATTTTGAATGTTATATTTTTAACACGTTGCAACTATCTTAGTAATAAAAAAAAACAATTGGCGGGAAATAATTTGTCAATTGTTTTTTTGTTCACACATCGCAACGATAATGGATTTAAGTCGAAAAGATTTTAGAGCGATGATTTTTTATGATTTTAAAAGTTCTCTTTAAGTAAATGAAAATTAACAAGACTGTGCCGCTCGTTTTCAAAATGCTTTTGGGATAGAAGCACCTTGTTTGACCACCGTGAGGCGATGGTTTGCTGAATTTGAGAGAGGTCGAGTTTCTTTACATGACGAATTTCCTCAAGGGCGGCTTTCAATGCCGTCAACTAAAATGATGTGGCGACTGGTAAGCGGTCAATTGAAGAAAACCCCCGGATTACCTATGAGACAATTCGAGGAATATTGGGGATTGGTATGAGCCAAATTCAGAAAAAAATACACGAAGAATTGAAAGTTGTTTCCAACATTGTTGTCGTTGGATCCCTCATGAATTGATAGCGGAGGAGAAGCGGGCTCACAGATGCTACTGAAGTACAATCACGGTCATTCTAATGCTGTTTACGACATTGTTACAGGGGCCGAAACGTGAATTTATTGTTTTGAACCCAAAAAACAGCAATCTTGTGAATGGGTGTTTGAAAATGAGAACAGTCCAACAAAAATGAGACAGGCGAGAAACGTTGGTAAAAAAATGATAGCGTTTTTTTTTCTCAGATACGGGTCATATCTGTACAATTCCACTTGAAGATCAAAAAAATATTAATGCCGAGTGATATTCTGCCGTTTGTTTACCCGGAGTGTTAGAAAAAGTTCGCGAAAGACGACCCAAGAGCCGCGTTCTCCTACACCATGATAACGCTTCTTCACACACGGCCAACAAAACAGTCATTTTTAACTTCCGAAAAAGTACATCTCGTCACTCATCCAGCGCATATCCCTGACCTAGCATTCTGTGATTTTTGTATTTTCCCCAAAATCAAAGATTTGATAAGCGGTTTGACTTTTACAAACTCCGAAGAGGCAGCGATAGCGTTCAATCAGCACGTAGAAAACATGCCTCAAGATCTGTGTTCCTCCTGTTTTAAAAAAATGGGTCGATTTTTGTATGTGTTAATTTCTTAGACTTATTTCTATAAAGTAACTATCTACGGGGTACACTGACATTATTACCGTAGGTATAGATATGTAAAGCAATGTAATTTTTCTCTATATGTAAATTTCTTAAGCGTTTATTTTAAAAGCTGAGAAGTTCTTAAACACATAAGTAAGGCATAAAAATATAAACGTACAGTGTTACCAGTAAACACCTACTGACATTAAGAAGACATAATTATTTCATAGTTCCAAAGAACTGAAAACATTCCTCGAGTACAAAAGTTGAGATGAAGCAAGTTTGTTTATGACACAAATGCCCGGAGAATTTCATATATTTTACAGGCGAAGTCTCTCAAAAACTAATGGAAAGTCTTATTCAACTGTTGACGTTTAAAAAGGTCTTTTTAGTAACAACTTTTGTAACTACATACATTTGGACATCTCTGACTTTTTACAAGCGTCTTATAAATATTTTCCAAGTAGTTTAGACTTTTTTAAATGAGTTATATTCATACCGATGTAAAATGAAAATCGACAATGCACATAAAAGAAGGTGCGTTATTTATTTGAGTCCTTCAAATAAAACTCTTTTTTTATATTTTCTGTTTATTTTATAGTTTCATTGTCATTGGTAAAACTTTATTTGTAATTTTATAATGATACACTTCCATTGCTTTAATTGGTATCTAATCATCATTCTTCTAATTTATCATAACTTTGTATCTATGATCTTGCGAGGTTAGACTTGACTTCATGAGGTCCCAAAAATTGACTTTGAGATAAAAATGTTTTATTGAAAACAAAACGTGTTCAATAAAACAATTAAATAAATATCCCTGGACAAGTTACACAGATTCAATCTAATCCCAAAGTAAGCAAATTAAATGCTTGTGTTATGGGTGTTAGTCAATAATTCTAATACAGATAAACACTTAAATAGATACCAGAATAAATTATATATTGCATCTTCACGCCCATACCCCCGAAGAGGTAGGCAGAGGCACAACTAGGGCATCCACAACTAGCCGAAGATACTAAGTCCCGCAATGTGATAGGTGGCAAGCCTATCGCCAACCGGGCACATTTCCAATCCCGAGCAACATTTTTTTTTAGAAAATTGGAAAAACCAAATTTTCTTTTCGTTTTCCGACCCGGGGTTCGAACCCAAGACCTCATGCAATCAAGACTTATTTTGTGTGTTTTATATGAAAGTGGTAAAGCGGGTGACAGAATAAAAGATGAAACCTTAAAAATATTATGTTTTCTTATTATATGAAAGCAAAAAAAAAATCATAAACATTCAGTATATTTTAAATTGACTAAATTGGCATATTACGATTTTCGAATTCTTTCGCGGGAAATCGATGAGTTATAGAAATAAAAAAATAGCTATCCTTTTCCTCGGTGTTCTTTATGCATATTCTAAAAGTTTATCCCGTGTTGGTCTGGGTCTGGTGGGTGGGGTAGCCGGTATACTTGTACAATAACATCCCGGCCACAGGACAACGACGCACCTATAACATCTATAGTGTCTCTAGGCCACGGTTGAATTTTACCATCAGGAGACCCATGTGCTGGTTTGCTTACAAAAAAAATGTGAAGTATTACTAAAAACAGTATGTTTTTATAATAAATAACATCACTGTGTAAAGTAACATCAACAGTTTGTTGAGTCTGCTGATTTTCTAACTTTTACTAATCGCTCTGAAGCACTACTGTTTTGCTAATATGTGAGGAGTTTTAAAAGTGTTTTGCTATGCAAATTTATACAAACTAAAAATTTTGTGTTTTACCGAAAAGAGGTCAAAGTTTAAAATAAATTTTGTAGATACTTATTTCAGCGTAAGACTTGATTCATTTGTCCACACCAGGACAGAGGCCCGTACCTTACTAAAAATATTTAAATTTGAGAGGTCTTAGTTGTTGAAATATACGGTAGGTATTTGTATATTACAAGTCGTCTGTATTTTCTCATCTCAAATCATTTCCTCAAATAATTCGAAACTAAAATTAGCCCGGCCGGCCAGTCGTTTGTGAGTTATGCGCTTGTATACATTTCGGCGATATATTTAAATATATAAAAGTATATTCACACCCAAGAACAGGTAGGCAGAAGAACAACCAGAACACTAAGTAAGTAATACTTACACTCATTTTATATTAAAACAGTTACACATTATTGTTAAAAGTAAGTAGGTAAGTAAATATCTTCAAGCCCATAGCGCCGAAGGGGTAGGCAGAGGCATAACCAGGGCACCCGCGACTAGCCGAAAACACTAAGTCTCACAATGTGATAGGTGGCAAGCCTATCGCAAACCGTGCACATATCCAAACCCGGGCAACGTTATATTTATTAGAAAATTGATGATACACATTTTCTATTCTTTTTGTTGCCTAACCAGGGAATCGAACCCCGAATCTTAAGAAGTCAAATCCAACGGCAGACTACTCTAGCATTCTGTGGTCTACCACATAAGTTTAATACCATCTAGTTTTTAAAATAATTTCACGAAATAAAATTTATATTAAAACACTCTAAACCAAACACGAGTTTGTTTCCTCTTGCGATTTCCTAACTTCCACTGGCCACATTGAAGCGAGCATTTTTGACAACTAGTATGTGGAAGAGGAAGTTGAAACTATTTTGTAAAGCAAATTTATACAAATAGTTTTATATTTTACAGAGAAGAAAATAAAGCTAAAAATCAGACGAAGCTCTCGACGCATTGTAAAGGCGGAATTAGTTGGCTAGGCAGAAACCAAAACTCACTTTTGTATTGTTGATGTAAAAGTTATTTCTATTGTGGCTGTAATAAAAGTTTCCTTGAAATAATTACTTTTTTTAAGCATCCCTCGGTGGGCTTGGAAATAGTATTCAGAAGCTCGTATTTTAAATAAAAGAAAATAAGGGGAAACTAAAACAACTAAATACTAACTACAAATGTGATTTAGATTTTTTATAAGCACCAGAGTCCTTATTTACGTAGAAATCAACAATTAGTATATTCATATTTTAAAAAAAACATACCTTTACGCCCACGTTAGTACAACCAAGGTACTTATGACTAGCCGAAAACACTTTCTGCCATTTTCAGAGACTACAATTGTTTAAGTCTATTTCTATAGAATGTTATAACAAATCACGCAGTTTAATACCGTTTTTTTCTATTTTTGAAGCCAGTGCTCACTACTGTCACATTTTAATTATTGAGGGTGAGGAAGTTGGTTAATTACTTCCGTTTAAGTAAAGATATTTAATTTTACTAATCAGTCCACGTGCTTGTTCATTATTCAAACTTTTTACATTTATAGTACCAGTATTAGATTTTTTGCCTGATTGTACTCAGCTCAAAAAATATACGGCTATAACTCTGTTTACTGAAGCTTATAAGCCGAGCAAATGTGACTACAGCATAACCTAAATTATTCTTTCACTACGAGTTCCTACCAATTTTTGTCCACTATCTCGTGATCTGTCCTATCTTTCATACTTACGAAAATTAGTAATACAACAAAGTCATCCCGAAGGATCCCCTAAAGCTGGATATAAATGTATGAGGGTTGAGAATAAATAGGTCAAATGTATTTTCCCTTATAATTCATTGTTGTAGCGTTCTCTGGCATAGCCTGTAAGCCCTTCTAAAATTTATCGTGGGTCCCGATATCCTAATGTGTATTTATATTCCGACTCATTACGTATTTCGGCAAAAAATTCAAGTGTGAATTTAAATTAACAATTAAACTCAGATTTAAGCTAATTTTAAACGGATAATGTTTCAATTAAATTTAAACTGTTGTAAAATGAAATATTAGGTGCTGTTTCTGTGCATTATATCTTTTGTTTTAATTTTTAATAGAATTAAATGATTTACAAAATGATACTTAATTGAGTGGGTGTTAACACTCACATTTGAAACTAAAGTAGACGCTAACGCGATGCCAAATTTGGAATTCCGATATTTCCTAATCCGAAATACCTAACATCAAATTGAGAAGTATATTTTGTTCTGCAACTAGCAGTTCATTCAAGCTTTGTATGAGAGGATAAACTTCTATGTTATTGTACATATAAATCTTCTTCTTGGATCGGTCTATCTATTTTAAAAGCAGTATTAATGTTAGTTGCATAATTTTAAGGATGCATAGATAGGGACACATAGGAGAAAGCAATTTTTATACTGTCTAGTAATGGCACGGAAACATACGTTCGTAAGTACTAAATTATGAGTGGTTAAGCAATCTAGTGTAATTATAAAAAAATGCATTCAGCTTAAAATAAGTGATTTCAGTGGATGTTATTTTATTAAATTCACAATTACACTAATTTCACTTCGTCAATAGCTCAAATCAGTAGATTTTATAATTTTCAGTCATTTTAATTCCAACGGGTGCCTAAACTAATAAACTCTTAGTCACTTGATAGATCTTTTATCCTGTATTTTCATTTCTACTGTTCAAACTCTTGTCTTTTCGGAATTAACAAAAATTACGTTTTTTTTCTTTCGTAGCCAATTAATTATTAAAGTTTCAAGGTGACATTCAATTAAGTAGCAAATGTGCTAATGTAGCTTATGATATTATACAATTAACACAATAATTTTACTTCGCATTATAACACTATCTCGAATTTCGCCAGACATCTGTCACTTAGGATTAGATTTTATAAAGCTGAAATAATAGTAAACACACTTAACGGATTTTATATTGATTTTCTTAAACAACCCCTTTTATAATACACTAGAGGCATGTCCCGGCTTTGCATGGTTATGAAATATACATATAAACCTTCCTTTTTAATGCCTTTACCTATTAAAAAAATCCGCATCAAAATCCGTTGCGTAGTTTCAAAGATTTAAGCTTACAAATTGACATAAGGACAGAGAAAGCGACTTAGCTTTATACTATGTACTGATTCATTTAAACGAAAAAACCGATAACATACTTAGGTACATATGTTCATGTCAAGTCCTTTACGGAGTAGTCAGTTAGTAGGGTAGCGTTTGAAATATTTTCCATATGACAGAACCAGCGAAGTTCCTCATTTTAACACCAACATTAACCACACATTATGACACACACATTTATTTATAAAGAATTGTCCATCCATAGTATTCTGAAAAGAATCATTTTATTCTTTTGAGCTAATTATACCGACATTCAACTTTACATTAATAATGACAGTGGAGATCATCTTATTAAACTCATAATTATACTAATTTCGCTTCATATCACGACAGCCTAAGTCTGCAAATTCGCGTAACTTCTTGTCATACTGATTGCGCAAGGCGGCAAAATTAATGAATTATTAATTACCACGGATAATGTAATACTTGAGTGTACCGGTGCCCTAATTTTCACAACGTAATGAAGCAATTGCTTAAATATGTACATATTTTCATGTGAAACCTTTTTTAAAGTATGCTGAGATTGAAAGGAAAATATCACATCATTTTTTTATTGGCAGACTAGCTGTCCCAACAGGCGTTGTCCTGTCTTAAATATAAAAATTGAATCACAAATTTTCTAATGTTTCGCTAAACTTTTTTATGATAGTAAAAAAATATTCTTTATTTGCATACAATACAACAATTGTTTTTTTATTCAAAAGAACTTTGCCCTAACAATAAATTTTAACACAATAAAAAAAATTGTTCTATACTTTTAAGCAAAATTACTTTTACTAAGGCCGTAGTTGCCAGTTTTTGTGCCTGAAATTTTCTTCTGGTCTTCTGCCGAATAAAAACATCAAAATTTTTGTGTTTTAATTTTTTTCCAGAAACTCAATACGAATCGACTTATCGGCTAGTTGCATGTATAAAAACAAAACTACGTTTTCTTATGTTTTATTGCGTATAACTCGAAATGCGAGTAGGTATAAAAATATTTAGAGCTACCATATTGAAATATTTGTTAAGCTATATTTTGACTCTTAATAATTTTGTAACATGATATTTGCTTTGGTAATTATTACCCAAAAAAACTGTTGTAAAATCTGGTTTTATTGTTTAAAAAATTGAAACTTATATTGGTGGATAATTTGAAAAGAAAAAAAACTATATGGAACTAAAATTTCTTAAAATTAGTCGATCTATCCATCTCATTATTTCTTTTTACGAAAAAATCTACCCCGAAAAGTAGGGATCCGTCCTTCCTCAAAGCAGAAGATAGCAATGGCACAGGGTCAACTTTTAAAACGAGATTCTGCAAAAACCTAAACACATTTTTCATGAGAGTCCGTGGTGGTACAATATTAAGGGGAACTGGGAATTTACTCCAAAAAGTTTTTTCGTATATGTATAAAAAGAAGCAGTTCTGCTTATTGCTAATGACGTTAAGAAAGTGTTTAAGGCCAAGATATAAATACCCAATTAATATAGATCACTTTTACTTTCTAAAATAATCTATGACTAGATTCACTATTTAGGCATCATCAGACTAAAGTATTATTAAATAGCATACTTTTTTTTTAAAATAGCGAAACCGCTGAGTTAAATAAATTGTTAAAGTAAAATATTTGTAATTTGCTTCTAGAAATAAATTCCACCAAGCAATAAGAAATATTTCGAAACTGAGGCATGGCCTGGGGCGTTAACTAGACCATTCCTGATCCGACTCTCATAAAGGATATTTCATATATGTATATTAAAAGATAGTTCAGATTTACAATTAAGTCGTATATCTATATATATCAAAGAAAGTCGGGTTTGTGACAACTTTTATAACTCAAGATCAGCTCGACCAATTTTCATGGCTTTTAATTTTTTGGATTTGTCTTTCCCCCGAATAGCAGAGTACACCTTAAAAACAATAAAAACAAAATAACATAATTATGAAAGATGGATCGTAAAGTCGTAAAGTCGAAAGTTATACCGATTAGGCTGGAAATTGATGGAGAGGTAGCTTAGAACCGGGAGAAGGACATAGGGTACATTTTAACCCTTACAACAGCGAGGAAACTAGCAAAAATTACATTTTAAATTTTCCCATACAAACTGACCGGGCGGAACGAAGTTCGCCGGAACAGCTAGTTTTTACTAAAATTGACTGTAAATAAGCACGTGTGACAAAATATGATGCGTCACAAATATTATAGGAGTCATGAATATGTTTATTTATAACACAGCCCTATATAATAACATGCTATTCGACGATTAGGTGATTAGCAATGAACGACGCAAAATTAGACTCTAGGTCTATTAGTACAAGGCTCATAATAGCATTAGGATTATCGTATAATCCTGTTTATTACAGAGAAATCAGATTAATATTTGGCATTAATCATGTTATGATGCATTAACGATCTATTGTGTAAACAGATCTTCAGACTCTACTAAAGCTGCATCCACACCAACGTGTTCGTATGCAGCAGCGAAACCTTGCGAACCTATCGTTCGAACGAGGTATCTGATAAACGTTATTTTACAGTATTTTTTTGTACTTTGCCTTGTCTTTGCGAAACTTTTTTGTCTTTAGAAACAAAGTCTTTCTAGACAAAGTGCTCGTTAAAGACGTTTCATGTAATGTTATATGATAAAGTTCACAAAGTTCTGTCGTTTTTTAAAGTTTTGCCACTACATGCGAACGCTTCAGTGTGTTAGTCTGTCTAAATAGCGAATATAAGTTAAACATATTTTAATCTTGCAGTCTTGATCCAGGTTCTTTCTCTCATCTGACTCTATAGCTAATTTAATATGCTCAAAAAGTAACGATTGTATCAAGAAGAAAAAAAATCTTGACTTTTTTTGTTATCAAATATTTTTTTATGTGTGTAATGTGTTTAGAATAATTCATATATGAAATATTTACTAAAGAAAACTATATGCGCTCGTTTGTGACTATTTTCTGCTCGTTGACTTTCAGATACGTGTACCTAATAATCGTTTTCAGCGCCATAGTTGTTGATGTCTTTCCCAGTAGTATTGTAGAACGTATAACACAAATATTTAAATTGTATTTTAAATTGTATATATTTCGTTTCTTTAAATTAATGCAGTTAATGCAGTTCTTAAGTAACTTGTAAGAAGATATTTCATTCATTCATTTTGAATCAGGCGTTACTTTGCGGAAATCCATTATAACAGATGTAAAAAAGCCTTTATGCAGAAAAATAAGACCTTGTAAGAAACTAGAATCAGTTGGTCTTTCACAAACGCCGCGAATATTGTGGTATGGATGGTAGAGTTTTGAAAAGTCACCAGTGCTCTTTTAATTTTCAATTTGTAAGGAAGGTACGCTTACTTATGAGGCTTTAACCCCATTTTGTATCTTAAGTTGACAATCTGGTGCAATTTTACCCTAACAAGACACAAGTTTGCGTGTTTTCCTCTAAACAGACTCCCTTCGTCGCAACTCCTCGATTTGAAAGCGTTTCCCTAACTGCCACAGCCTGCATTGGTATACTTGACGTTGACATTTCGAGTAATGAAATTTCGTGGTCATCTGGAGGAGAAAATAGCCTCTAAAAAACTTGTTGTGTTCCGTAAAGCGAGGCAGTATTTCAAGCCGACCCATCGCTTACAATTTTACACAGCGCAAATTTGGCCTCATATGGAGTATTGTTATCAACTCTGGGCAGGGGCTCGACAGTACCAGCTCCTTCCGTTTGACCGCATTCAACGTAGAGCAACTCGAATCGTCAATGACCGGGCAATTACCAATCGGTTTGATTCCTTGGCACTGCGTAGAAATTTTGGTCCCTCAGTGTTTTCTACCGCAACTAGTTTATGGGGAAATGTTCTGTGGAGTTGTTTAGTTTAATTTCAGACGCTGATTTCCACCTTTGGACTTCGGGACAAAGTTTAAAGTACCATGCCCATAATCTTGATGCGTGGCGATCTACAACTGTGCGATTCCGAAGACATTCTTACCTCGCACAACATATTTGTGGAATCAGTTACCGAGGGCAGTATTCCTAAACAATTGTGACTTAGAGACTTTCAAGAAAAGAACGTACTTATTCCTTGAAGGTGGGCAACGCATTTGTGATACTTCTGGTGTTGCGGATGTCTATGAGCGGCGGTGATCACGTTCCATCAGGTGACCCACAAGCTCGTTTGCCTCCTCTTGTATAAAAAAATAATATTTATAACACATGAATGCCTTCTATATTGTCTTTGTTCAGCTCGTGTCTCTAATGGTAAATTAGTAATGAGTCTGCACAAACTGTACAAAAAACTATTAGATTTAGAAATGTTAAACCTTAAGCGTTGTGACAAAAAAATAATTTCATCCGTATTAATTTCATAAAAAACATAATGTGTTTTCGTTTGTTTGTCCTTGAAAGTTGGAACGGCAACTTATGATATAATTTTCTTTATTGGCAATTAGAAGGGTGAAAAGTACTACATGGTGTTTTTATCCCGATACCTAAATATATTCTTGCGAGGTAGCTACATAACTTTAATACGCGGTTGTAACGGTAGAAAATGTCCAGTTTGTACCTTACCTTTATCGTACCTTTTTTTAATTTCCCCATAATTATGAACCACATAAAAATCAATTCTGAACTTTTTTACATTTACCCTCAATTCACGTAAATTCACGGCTGACTGATTAAATCGCACACATTATTTGCGTTGCGTTGCGTTGGTCAAGCGGTTAGATGCAAAAAGCTCAATACAACAAAGAGAATTTTAAATCGAATAAAAGTGTGTAATTATATCTTCTGGATATTAAACAGGCTTTAATGGAATGTAGAATCATGAAATTTCATGTCAAGTAATTCTGCAACTTTGATCATATTGTATTTCCAGGAAATATTAAACAGTTTTCACATATTAACATAGCGAAATAGGTTGACATTTCACGGTCAAATTTGTTAGGTTTTGTCTGAGGGTAGTGTGAAAAAATGTTTCTTAGAAAATCTTTTAAGGCCTATGGTAAGAAAGTACCTTAATATTATTTTCTAACTTTATCTTGGGAACATTAATTGAGACAATCATCATCTGATTTATTTTTATGTTTAAGAAAAAATAAATTGGAAACTAAGAGGAATTCATGCGAAGAAAGCTAGTACAATCTAAAACATTAATTGAATTTCTAGTAAAGGGTTTCCAGTGAATTATACCACAAAATGAGAATGTTGAATCCAACTATCGCTGGAAAGTGTAAAATTTCTTGTGATTAATTAAGCCGTTCCCTACACTCGACATTTTCTAAGGCAATCAACGTTAATAGCGAACATTACACTGAATCAACCATCCCTCCCTCGAGAGGCATTACAGAGGTAACATCGGTAATGGCTGATTGGATAACTGTGGCTATTTTTGTACTAAGCGTTTGATGAGTAGGTTTTATGTTACATCCTTGGTGCTAGATGAAGCTCCTGTTATTAGTGTTATTAATGTGGAACATGACTTTTAATGTTTTTTTTATGTTGTTGGAAGGAAAACTGATTTCCTTATATTCACACCGCCTTGAAATACCATGAAACATTAAACATGGTAATGGCGCAATGCCAACCTAAGGCTGGGATGTTAGGAGCCTGAGGATAAAGTAGCGGGTAAAAGTAAGTTTACCCGCAACCTTATCCTCCGAACCAGAACAAATCAATAAATATGAGGAATAGGTAAGGATGGTACGAACCCGGACGAGTCGCTGCGAAACTCTACCACTTATCTAAGTGTTAGTGATGGTAAGCCTATGCTCGCCTTTTACCGAGCGTTCTGGAAGGTATGTAGATGGTCTTTTCTGCAAAGGATCCCGCACCAAAACGGAGGGGTTGTCCCGTTATTATTGTAATTATTAATGTGAAATATATCTTTCAATGCTTCTTTCATATGATATTAGAAGGGAAACAGATTTCCTGATGGCAAGAAATTAGTAAGTAGTTTCAGCCCTTTTCCGTTTTCTACTGATCTCTCCAGTCGCAACCATATTTTGCTTCACTCCGTCTTTTGAACCAATCAGACGGTTTGAAGAAGTTTTTACTTCTTTACTTTCATTGGCAAAAGGAGACTTGTTGTAGAACTACTATAGAAAAAATATTGTTAGCCGAAACAAACATGAAAGGTAATTTTTATACAAAATAGTAAAAAAATATGACACTTTTAAACACAAATTGTGAAGAATTGTTGCTTTTGACATGCATCCATTTAAGCTCAGTGAGCAAACAGCGCAAGTTAGATAATAAATTACGTTAGAGCGCTACCATGTAACAAGTAAATGGAGGTTTTTAGACGAATTTATTCTACTTAAGTGTATAAAGTTCGTGACTTTATCAAACTATGACTCTAAGGTATTATTATGAACATGCTATGGTTTTTACCGCAGTGTCCACAGCTTATTATATTCACTTTTTATTATTATTCACTTTTATTTGTAATAATAATAAAGAACACCTAATTAATGTAAGTATACCTAATTTTTCTATCTAAAACTAAACGGCCAAACTTAGTTAAAACATGAAAAGATTCTTGAATATTACAATAGATTGAAAAGTTATGGGCTTTTGAAGATACGCTCACATCGCCCGTTCACGCAACCCTATAGTAACAGATAGCACGTATGTCGTCATTGCTTAGTGTTATCACAGAATACTCTTTAAATAAAAAATCAAGCAAACTCGAATCTTAAGACGTATAATGAGGAAGTTGCACTGAGTGAATCACTACAAGTTATTTAAAAACTCACGCATGTTAATCAAAATTGAAACTTAAAAAGATACAAGGCTTACATTTAATGGTTTAGCTCCGCTAAAATAATAATGACAACGTGACATAATATAAAGTTATCACAACTCATTCTAACTTTTTATATTACATAATTTGGTTTTTATTGTTCCATTATAAAAAAAATATGATATTGAATAATAACAAAGCAGAAAAATTTCCTGATATTAAGAAATGTAAATAGGCATTCGTTAACGTGCATCCCAACAGCCGCCCGTCTGCTAGAGAGTGTCAACTCCATCGTACGACTCCTTAAGAGGTACGCCGCTAGAATGTACCCAAACTGCGGTTTGAAACCTCTCTAGTATCGCTTGCATTTTACGACTCGCTTTTCGTTCATTACAATAGAATACAATAAAGAATCCCCGCAAATAATATAAAAGCACTGGTGTGAATACGAAAAGCAATTTCTGGCGAGATGATCTCAAGTGCGTGACGTCACTTGTCGCTAGAAAAGTAATAATAAACATCGCCTCTGTGGTGCAGTGGTCCGGGTGTTGGACTTGACTGTATGAGGTCCCGGTTTACATTACCGGGTCGGGCAACTATAAGAAAATTAGGTTTTTCCAAATTTCCAATAAAAAATGTTGCTCGGGATGGGCTAAGTGCCCGGTTGGTGATAGGCTTGCCACCTATCACATTGTGGGACTTAGTGTCTTCGGCTAGTCGTGGGTGCCCTGGTTTCACTTCTGCCTACCTCTTCGGAGAAATGGGCGAGAAGATACTTTCTTTTTCTTACCGTTTTTTTACTTTGTTGGTCCGGGCCTCGGGTGGTCGTCTGCCTCTTTGCCTGTTAGTCAACGTATTCACACACACAGGGATATGGGCGTGAAGATACTTTTTTTATTTTATCAGTTAATAGGCCTGTCGTTTATAGCATATAGATTTTAAATGATTTTCAGAGATTTTGTTAGGTTTGATCTTCATATATTACACTTAACCATAAAACATCAGTTTCAAGAAACTTCCTCATTACAACAGTAACGAAAAGTGAATTAAAAAAAAATAATTAAAAAATAGCTTATGTGTAGAAAAATCATCAAGCCATGCCGTAATACATATAGACTTGTAAGTTCAGATAAATAAACTACTTGTTATAGATAAACAAAATAAAATAGAAACAAAACTCATACATACACATAGAGATCTTAAACAATATCAAGCAAATATTACAAACTGACTTTGAAAAAAACGTGGTTATATATTCGACTCCTATTTTCTTCTCTTTAATTTATGAACGAATCTTAATCTTTTTATTATTAAAAAGACTACTTTCGAAATCCAGTTGCCACCAAATTCGGATCTGGATTATAGAACTCCAGAGAAATCGATGTATGAAGAAATTAAAAAAAGTAACTTCTTATCTAAGGGTGGTGACAAGTGTCTCCGAAACCAGTGTGTGTGTGTGTGTTTGTGTGTGTGTGTGTGTGTGTTTGTTTGTATGAAAAGGGCAATGAATGTGGAGAGAGCCAGATAAAGCTGCGAGGATCGTGAGATTTGGAAATCGATCTTTGTTGAACCGATTGATTCGTAAGTGGGATACTTGGCGTGAAGATATGTAAGTAAGTATGTATTTACTTATAAGATATCGCAGTAGACGACATTAGTATGACAAAGTAAAAAAATAAAATAATTAATGAGATAACGGATTAATTATTATTTATAACAGAAAGTTGGTATAAGTTGTCGTATAGGCAACAAGAATAAAACAAACGCAATCACTGATGAATAAGGGAACTGAAAAAAGTTATCCCGTGTTGGTCCGGGCTCCTTTGCAGAATAGACCATCTGCCTTCCTGTCTTAGGCAGCTCATAAAAGGCGGGCATAGGCTTACCGTCACCAAGACCGTGGAATCTGACTAAGTGGTAGAGTTTTGCAGTGACTCATCTGGATTGGTACCACTGCCTTACCTATCCCGGCTGCCATAACGACATGGCGTTTCCGGTCCGGAGGATAAGGTAGCTGGTAAACTTGCTTTTGCTCGAGGCCTTAGGTTGGAAGCGCACCATTACCACCTTTGGTGTCTCCAGGCGGCATGAATTTGTTACCATCAGGAAATCCGTCTGCTTGCTTTCCTTCCAATACCATAAAAAAAGTAGGACGATACCTACTAAATCAAGCCAGTCCCTGTAAGACTCTATGACCTAATAATGGAGTATTTTACATTACTTATATTTGCGCTCATACTTGATCAACTTTGACGTTTAATGAAGTATAGTTCAGCAAATGTGAACCATTAATCATAATCGTAGTTGAATACCTACTTTTTCTATGATGCATAACTAAAAATAATGTGATTCTAATCTGAAATGTTAGATTGTAATTAATATATTCCCTTTTTTTAGCTGAACACCATTTAACTAGGCTGAAGTTGTTCTTATTTTTAAATAAAGAAACACTTGTACTATTTTTTTACTGTAAAAAATATCAATATTTAAAAATATAAATATTCGGAAGTTTTACCAAGCGCCGTCGATGGAAAATATCTAATATATGAACGTGTTCTGCTTTAATTATTGTTTGGCGGTTTGAAATATATTATGATCTAATGTCGTTTATACAAACTGTAATTAAAAAGTTCATACAAATTTTTCGAGCCAGTTTGGAGGACTCACAGAGTGGCACATACACAACACTCGATGTTTATCTTTAAACTAACTGTTACCCGCGGCTTTGCTCGCGTGACAGCTCAAATATTTACTGATTATAGCCCATTAATAAGGACTTTTATACAAACTTTCAACCTCTTTTCTATCTCCCTAAAGTAAGAATTTCCAGAAACGCTTAAATAAGTATCTACTCATTTTTAATTAGTAGCCCAAAAATAAAGTTTCATGTGTCTAACTTAAAAAAATGACTGTCTTCTATACAAAATTTCAAGCCCTATCTGACCCTTTTAGGGGTAGAATTTTCAGAATTCCGTCCTGGATTGGATTTCTACTCGATAAAACGACCCTACATACCAATTTAATGGGTGTTTAATGGTGTTCAGTTTTCGCTCAGCGATGATATATCAGTCAGTCAGGACATGTTATTTTTTTTTTTATAGAAATGGAGGCAAACGAGCAAGTGAGTCACGAATAAGTATAGATATAAAAAAGTGTCTTCACGCACATATCCCCGAAGTGGTAGGCAGAGGCACAACTAGGGCACCCACGACTAGCCGAAGATACTAAGTCCCACAATTTGATAGGTGGTAAGCCTATCGCCAACGGGGCACACATATATAGATATAAAAATTATCTTTAGAGAGGAAGACGTAGATGAGAAGGTAATGGTTAAAGAGCTAACAGTGTGTAGGGTAATATATAATCTGTCTTAGCACCAAATCTTTTCCAAACATATTCAGTCGTTCTATAGTGATAGACATAAAAACATGTGTTTAACAACAACAGAAGTATAATTTTGAACAGGATTCTATTAAATTATTCCAACGCTTTGCTTTGAATCAGAGCTTATTTGTTGTTTCTGAAAACTGACCCATTGTTTGGAAATAACAATAGATTGTTCGCTGTTCGACATCGATAACAATGTTAGTGCTAGGTTTGAAAAACTGTATTTTCGCTATTATCAATACAAACCCATCCATAGTATGAGTATTGAATAAATGTGTACAATTTAAACACTACTCTTACTGTGACTTTAAGTAAATAATACCATACAAAGATGTGAAAGTGTCTGTTGCATTTTCACGGCTTAACCACTAACGGCTAATATTAATAACCTATCTTATATTGGAGATCGTGTTATTTTAGATCAGTTGCCAGGTATTTTTTTCAATAATTAACAAAAATATCTCAGCGACAGAACTTTAAAAGGCCTTTTACTGTAGATTGGTTATATATATTGCCCGTAAACCGATGCATGTAGCTAAGATCCCAGTTAAAATGTAGACTAATTGTTTTTTAAAAAGTCAACCCCCAAAGAACCATAACATAAAATAAGTTTTGTATAAAAATTTTAACTATTCTCCACTAAAGAAGCACTAAAGAAGCGGGCAAACAGCTACTTTTTATATTAAAGAGTAAATCGTTTGGGTTTTATCCGGGAGTGGCGTCAAGAGTTTCCGAAAACGGCCTTGTTGTATGACAAGAGTGCCAACCCCGAGTGTGACATGGCGTGAAGTATATGTGTCGGTATAGTCGTCCAAAGTTTGTTTTTCTACTCTCCAATCAGGCCTTTCTCATTTGATTTCTCTCACATTCAAACATGAAAATTGTAGTGAACATAATTTTAATTAAGTGAACATAAATTTCATGAAAATCAGATCAAATTCGAATAATTGCTATCCTCTCTATAAATTATTTGTATAAAAACTTTAAACAGCGACTCCTTGCTAGTAAAACTTATGCAACCGCTGATCTTGCGTGTAACTTGATTTTTTGTTAGCAAAAGCGAAGCTACACACCCGATCAACGGGTGAGTAGCTTATTTTATATATGAAGCGTAATGGTAAATGTTATTCTATAACTAGGATTGATGAGTTTTAGCGCCATCGAGAGAAAATGGTTGAAGTTTTTTCATAATTATTGAATTTCGTGTTGATATTGAGTAAAATTTGTCAATTTTTGTGGCATTTTGTACTACTTTGTTCAGTGAAAGTGCACTGAACAAAATTATTATTTAATTATTATAAGTATCGTGTATTTCCTTGTTGCCACCAAATCTCATTACATGAGCTTGAGTAATGAGGCCACCGCTTTACCCAAGAGCCAGACATGGCTTACTGACGACTTATGACTGATGACTAATTATAATTAATTAAAATTGATATAAAATTTGACGCAAATTTCTACTTGACTAATAGCAAAATACTAGCGTATAGGCCATAACCTAAAAAAAGAAAGAAAAGAAAACTAGGATTGATTATATGATACAAAGATAAGAAATCAAGTATTTTTTTTTGGATTAAAAATAAGATTAGAAATTATTCTTCAGTAGCACCGAGAAAACATGAGTCAGCATAGTTCAGGATAAGTAAAATTAGCGAATGCATTAATGAGACTTTAGTGTGGAAGAAAAGGATTTTTTTAGGGAAATTAGGGAATAAAATGCTACATAATCTTTTTTAATAGGTTATCTCTCCGTGACAGACCAGCACTATAAATGCCTCCTGGTTTGCCTCCTCTTCTAGAAAAAAAAAGTTGAGAGGTGTCAAGGGAAGCCTGGATGGAACGAAGTTCTCTCTTCCCCC
>NJDC01009447.1:143894-157289 GCA_002245475.1 Calephelis virginiensis
TATAGAGAGAGACAGACAAATAAACATGATAAAAAAATAAAAAAACAAACATGCGCAATCCGCAAAGCTTACAATAGCTTACTATATCAAAAAGTGTCGTGACAACTTTTCGTAAGGTTTTTTTCCGTCAAGCCTCCTTTCACAACGCGCAATAAGGAACTTCGTTCCATAAACACCAAAGATTTGTAATTATTCATCTTGATTAATATCGTCTTGATTAAAATTAGAAACCAATGTTGCGGAAGGACTTATCACATGTGGAGCATTGTGTCTCAAATGCATGGCTTTTCAGTGTAACTTCATTATTGTGCGTAATGAAGCACTCACACCCCAAGAAATGAGACCACGGCCCCAATGGTATTCACTGGCTGGCCTCATGAGTATGCAATTAAAACAAACTAGGTTTTGTTAGTAGCTATGAATTAAAAATCTCGTATGTTTTAAAATATATTCACATTTTTATTTAGCGATTCTTTTTGCAGTAATTAATGTGAGTGAAGTACCCAAAAAACAGTCGCAAATTAGATTTTTATATTTACTGAGTCATGATTATGAATTGATACTTGGTGTATGATAAGGGTTCTTGTATTTCGAAATATAAAATAACAAGCTTAAGTACCTACTTGATTTGACTTGAGCTGCTATTTGTATTATCTCTGTGGTCTAGCGGCCCAAGAGTTGGAATTGACTTCACGAGGTCCCGGGTTCGAATCCCGGGTCGGGCAACAAAGAAAAAAGATTGCTTGGGATTGGATATGTGCCCGGGTGGCGATAAGGCCACCTATCACATTGTGGGACTTAGTGTCTTCGGCTAGTCGTGGGTGCCCTGGTTGTGCCTCTGCCTACCTCTTCGGGGATATGGGCGAGAAGATCCTTTATTTTACTATTTGTACTACTTATCTTTCAAATGACTAAATCTACTCCATTTTTTCTAATTCTGATCCAATAAAATATTTAGTTTTTAAGTTTAACATTTAAATATTAATATCCTATTCCACAAGGTTGTCTGGAATAAATTGGCGACTTACCGGTAAGACTGCCTCTGTGTATTATATAGTTTAAGTTTCATTTGATATTTCGTAGTTTCTTTGTTGTTGGAGTACAATAAAAAGTTATTGTATTTAATGGGTGGACAAACTTCCATGTTATTAGACATATAAGCATTCCTCTTTAATGATTCTATCAATTGAAAATTCATCAAAATCCGTTGTGAAGTTTTAAAAATCTAAGAATACACAGGGACAAACAGCGGAAAGCGACTATGTTTAATGATATGTAGTGATTTAACGCCTGATCGAAATTAGTTAAAATGCTATTCGTAAACTATTTGTATGAAGACTTTGAACAGCACCTCTACTGGCAACTAAGAGAACTAAATTTTCAGAACAAAATCGCTATAAATTTTTATACGTCAACTACCGAACGTAATTTATAGCAGCTCAAGGTAAAGGCCTAGATATAGATACGATAAGAGACGAGTTTTTAAAAAGTTCGGAACTATCAGACCTAAGCCTCCTAGTAACCTCTCAATTATTTTTCTATAACAACTTGAACATACAGATTCAGTTTTATGATTTTTACGTAGGTAGGTGTTTTTAATTAAACTTTTAAATTTTACCTTTAAGTCTTTTATCTTTATAAGATTGTAACATTATTTGCTCTCCATTTCCAGATATCTCTAGCAAAGTTTACTTTCTATAGTTTATTGTAAGGTATACTTTTTGAGATTACTTTCAACTATTTTTAGGGTTCCGGACCTCAATAGGAAAAACAAGGAACCCTTATAAAATCACTTTGTTGTCAGTCCAGACGGACGGCAAGAGCATTTTTCTCAGAAATGCGAAAAGCTATCTACCTGAAATATATGTAAAATAATCAAGTCTAATGTTCCTTGTAGCTGTGAAAAAAAAAACCTAACTTCTCAGCAAACGTAATCGAAAATAAAGCCGTTTGTACCACAAATTGATATGCCACAAACCCTACAGAGCGCTTTTTGTAAAGCAATATCTAAAATCACAGATAAAGGAAAAAAATGTGAAAACCGTAACTGTTTTGTTACTATTTGTTATTGGTTTTTGATTTGTTGGATTTGTCTTCGCCCCAAATAGCAGATAACACCTCAAAAACAAAAAAAAAAACAAAAAAAAAATGCGAAAAATGAATCTATCGTGATAGTTAAACCGATTATGCTGAAAATTGATGGAGAGGTCGCTTAAAACCGGGAGAAGGACATGGGGCACGTTTTATCCCTTACAACCGCGAGGAAACTAGGAAAAATTACATTTTAATTTTTCTCATACAAACTGAACGGGCGGAACGAATTTCGCCGGAACAGCTAATCATATAATAAAATGTAGTGATGGGTGAACTATTACTTATACACCAACAAGTTTTTACAGAACCGACAGTGTGCGAGACCGACTCGTACTTGGCCGGTTTTCTGTTTCGTTATTTGTAAATGTCTAAGCCAAGTTGTTTGAAGACCATCTTCGACTATTCTGTATATTCAAATAGTCTATCCTCAATCGATTTCAAATTTCTCGAACACAGCTAGAGTATCGTAAAATATAGTCTAAGATCCCAATCACGACAGTAGCAGGTGAACTGTGGTTAGATGTTAATTGTTTGTGGCGAAGATACGATACATCTCATGTAAAGACGCACTTGTAAACTGACTTGATTAAGCAAAGCTACGTTTACGAATAGACTGCGATTTGAATTGGTGTTATATTCTCTTTATATGTTAACAAATTGCGGTTTTCATTGTTGCTTTGTTTTTGTTTATCTCTTTAAATAAATATTCAATCAGAAAAATAAACTATGAGTAGTATAAACAAAGAACAATTAACAATAATAGTAAATAATTCACTTAACTAGACTATATATTTTAATCAATACCATATTCAACATAATTTACGAATACTTTCAAATATATCATAAATACATATCATATCATAAATATCTATCTTAATAACAAATACATATCAATATCGCCTCTTTGGTCAAGCGGTCCGGCGTCAGTCTTGACTTCTTGAGGTCTCGGGTTCGATCCCCGGGTCGAGTAATATAAAAAAAATAGAAAATATATATGTTAAATATTCTATCCGATCACATTGTGGGACGTAGTGCCTTCGGCTAGTCGTGGGTGCACTAGTAGTGCCTCTGCCTACCTCTTCGGGGATATGGGCGTGAAGATACTTTTTTAAATTTTCTAATAAAAACTACGCTGCCCGGAATCGGATATGTGCCAGGTTGATGATAGGCTTGCCACCTATCGCATCGTGGGACTTAGCGTATTCGGCTAGTCGTGGGTGCCCTGGTTGTGCCTCTGCATATGTCTTCGGGGATATGGGCGTGAAGATACTATTTTCCTTTTGAAATATCTATATATTTCTGTAGTTCAATATGTTTAACTATCCTAAATAGCTCCTCTATTCGTTTTAGTTTTATAGTTTTAGTGGTTAGTGACAAGAACGAAAGGTTTTCCCCAAGAAAAGTTATCTTAAATGTTGACCCTGACTATCAGCTACTACTACTTCTACTGCTACTACTACTACTACAATTACATAAAAAATATAGAAATCCCTTTAGTGGCTTTTGGAAAAAGTGATCAAACAAACAGACAAAAAATGTATTAGCTCTAATTTGAATCAATTCCAACCTTTCAAACAAGCCGGGTTTCGTAAAGGTTTTATCACCGTGGACCACATTCATACGCTGCGCCAGATTGTACAGAAGATGCGGTGCTTCAGTCATTACAGCGGTGCCGCATCAACTATTGATACGTCGAAGTGTTGAGGTGTTTACACGAAAAAGGCACTATGTCGGTCCGATTACAGGATCAGAGCTCAAAACCGATCCAGTTGCAGAAAACTGTGAGATAATGAGACGTTATTTCTATGAAACTGTTCACTGCTGCACTGTAAGATGTCTTCAAGCTTCTGGACTGGAAAAGACTCAGAATTGTGGAAAAGACCTTTGATTCCCCGTGTTGGTCCGGGCTTCTTTGCAGAATAGACCATCTGCCTTTCTTGCCAGGCAGCTCGTAAAAGGCGAGCTTAGGCTTATCATCACTAACACCGTGACATCTGACTAGGTAGAGTTTCGCAGTGACTCGCCCGGACTGGTATCACCGCCTTACCTATTCCTGCCGCCATAACGTCATGATGTGTTCCGGTTTGGAGGGTAAGGTAGCCGGTAAACTTACTTTTGCTCGAGGCCTAACATGCTGACCTCAGGTTGGCAACGCACCATTACCATCTTTGGTGTCTCTAGGCGGCGTTAATTTCTTACCATCAGGAAATCCGTCTGCTTGTTTGCCTTCCTTTAACATAAAAAAATATTCGCAGATGATGTTGTGGTCATGGCGGAATCGCTGGAAGACTTAAGCAAGGTGCTTAGTGACCTCGATAGAGTTTCCTAACAGGTGGGTCTTAGGATGAACTTGGATAAGACTAAAGTCATGTTCAACGTTCGTGTTCCATCTATTCAAGAATTGAGTTCACGTTGGGAACTCGGTGGACTGATGATCTGGTCAAAGTCGCAGGGAGTCGCTGGTTACAAGCGGCTGGTGGCAGTGACTTGTGGCACTCTTTGGGGAGGCCAATGCCCAGCAGTGGACGTCCTCCGTATGATGATGATGATGAATTTCGGATTTCAAATTTCGTATAGGTACAGTATTGCTTAAAAAAATTTCAAATGCATTTTTTATTCAATGTTCTTTTTAAATAAATAAAATGTTCCTCTACAAATTACATCAAAATTGATCAAACCCCTTAAAGTAAGCAAATATACTTGTCTTATGGATGCTATATAACGATACTTATACAAATAAATGCTTGTATAAATACCAGTACAAATTTAATAAACATATAGACCCGAAATTGCAAACACTTTTTTAAATAAATTCCTGTCGTCGGGAATCGAACCCGAGTTTAGCGGTTGTTCTTGGTGTTAGGCGTGTACGCTAACCTCTCGGCCAACGAAGCGAAAAGTATAGATATTCTTATCAATCTACAACTAACTATCGTATATCATGAATTTGATATTTAGAATTCATGTCAATTATATTTTTTCCATCAAAAAATTTTTCTGCTTTTTCTGCATTTCAATATTGTGGGAAATTCATCCCAAGCATGATTAAGCTGAAGATCGCTTGACACCATAGATTAAGGTCACAGGAACGTTTAGACGTAAAACTTATTAATTCGGAGGAGATTTTCCGCTAAGTTTAGTTCAGCATCTTACGTACCTTTGCCTATTTGGCATTATTCATCATTTCGGGACATCAATATTTGTCTGGACAAAACAAAAATAAATGTTATTTTGATGTAACCCATTCAGTGTGACGTCAAGATAGCGAAAACAGTTGCAAAAAAATATATGTTCTAGGAGTAATCAAGACATCTACTTTACTTGGAAAGTCACTTCTGTGATCTAGCGGTCCGGCGTTGAACTTGACTTCTTAAGGTCCCGGGTTCGATCCCCAGGTCGGCTTGCCACCTATCACATTGTGGGACTTTGTGTCTGCAGCTAGTCTTGGGTAACCTGGTTGTGCCTCTGCCTACCATTTCGGGGATATGGGCGTGAAGATACTTTTTTGGGAATTTAATGGTAAAGCATACTCTGGACAAAAAAGTGACTTTAAAGTAACAATAAGTTACTTTAAAGCACTGTGAAAAAAACACTGAAAACACCAATCAAACATTTTAAATATGATTAGTCGTAAGATCGCTTGATACTACAGATTAAGGTCGCGGCAGTGTTCCGAAGTAAAACTTATTAATCAACCAGGAGTTTTCCGCTAGGACTGGCGCACCAGTGCACATTGCATTGAAATATTAGAGCCAGGCGCGGGATTTATGACGATTAACGGCAGACCGCTTCTATTGTGTCACTACTACAGAGCTTTGTAACAATACCTACCTATTATAGTACTATAAAATGATTTTAATCTGGACGGAGGTTTTTCAACATTTTAATTTTATCATTTTCATTGCGCTTGGGAAAAGTTTGTAAGATACTTAAGAGAGAAGACTTACTAGAAGCTCGGTAAAAACAACATTATGGAGATGCTCAAGATTAAACAATCAGGAGTCATACATAATACCCGATCTCGTTTTGCACGTCTATTGAGTTCGAAGCAGCACTAGTTAGTAATAGCTGATCAAACCCACATGTGATAACAGTATTTTTTACACCTTTGATCGCATCGTTGGCCGAGGGACTAGCATATATAGTTAACTCCATCGACGTTCGGGGCCGATTCCCGAGAGGGTCGAGCATTTGTGTGATGAACATAAGATGTGTGTATTTCCAAATATGGATATTTATTAAATTCTGGTGTTAAAAAGTATTTAAAATAGTTTTCATTGAAGTGTTTCTATGTATTAGTACCGTTGACTAATACAGGAATTTAATTGTTTGCATTTGGAGTTAGATCGAATTGTATTATTTCTCCTAGTGTATTTATTTTTACTTATACGCGTTCAGACCTCTAATTGGTATAATGTAAGCTATTTTTGAAATTGCATTTATTTATGAAAGAGACAAAAAAATTACACCAAAGAAGTCAAAAGATACAGAGCAGTTCCTAGATGTAAGTCATATTTAATTTCCACAATTACAATTATTTACAATTTAGCCATACGTTTTTGCCAAAATAAAAACAAGAACAAAATAAAAACCCTATGTTTTTCTTTCGCTCAAATTTATAAGGAAAAGAAAAAAAAACTCGAACAAATTCTAAAGTAACAGCCGTAACTGTTAACACTTCAAATTGTGCTATCGCCAACAAAGGCAAGGAAATGTTCTTTTTTCTGCCATTCTTCACTAATCGAGACAAATTAAGGGTATAAAAGCCAAATGAGGTCGCGATTTCTGTCAATTGTAACCAGGGCAACGCAGCGTACACTAATTCAGGTTCCATTGTGGGGTTTTCAAAGGGATAGGGTATTTCTCTTAGAAACATTTTTATTTTAGAAAACGGAGAAAAAGAAAAAAAATCTTTTCAGAACATCTATTAGATTTTCCCTATGTTAGCCCGGGTACACTGTGTGTAATAGACTACCTGCTTCTCTGTCTCATTACTAACTAGACTGCTGTTAGAGCGATCTGAAACTTGCCTGGATCTTTCGCCATACATATACCTAGTTCCATTGTGGGGTTCTCAAAGGGACAGGGTATTTCTCTTAGAAACATTTTTTTATTTTACTAAACAGAGAAAAAGTAAAAAAATATTTTTAGAATATCTGTTAGATTTTACCTGTGTTAGTCCGGGTACACTGTAGAATAGACTACCTGCCTCTCTATCTATCATTTCTAACTAGACTGGTGCTAGAGCGATGTGAAACTTGCCTGGATCTTTTGCCATACCTATTCGTAGTTCTATTGCGGGGTTTTCAAAGGGATAGGGTGTTTCTCTCGGAAACATTTTTTGTTTTACTAAACAGAGAAAAGTAAAAAATAATATTTTAAAAATATCTATTAGATTTTGCCTGTGTTAGTCCAGGTACACGTAGAATAGACTACCTGCCTCTCTGTTTGTCATTACTAACTAGACTGGTGCTAAAGCGATATGAAACTTACCTGGATCTTTCGCCATACCTATTCCTACCACCATGATACCAGTGATATAACATCGGGAGGAAAGAGTAGACTTTCACAATAAGCTCAACACCCTGGCCCTGGGACAGTGGTTCACCTATATCTATATGCCATGGTTGTCTCTACCCATCAAGAGAGGCGTGTCCTTGTTCGCTGTATTATCACATAAAAAGAGCTTTTAACTAACCAGAGAGAGGAAAAAAGACGGTTTAAGAGGATGGCAAAAGACTGAATAAGATATAACTAAACACTGCTAACACTGGTGACCTTTATTGAAAAAATTAAAAACCAATTCTCTGTCATTAAAGGCTTAAAGTTTGGTATATTGGAGTAAGAGGAAGTTTTATGAGCTGAGACTAAAAAAAAATGCTGAAGTTAACGCATTTGACAAAAATGTTTTTGCCAGATTGTTACATTGGTGGTAATTTTGTTGTGCACTCACTAAACTAATTTTAAATTATCGCTGTCTTCTTTCAACGAAAATAACAGAAAGAGACAAGACACTTTTAGTGCTGTCAAATTAGACAGTACACGTCATTTCTACAGACGTTTAATGTATCACTTGGAAAACGTTAGTTAAAAACATCACAATTTGACATGTTCGGTCTAATCTGACACGTGTAAAACGTTCCATCTCCTTTGTTTTTGTTTCATTTGACAAAGATAGCATGCATTTAAAATAAGTTTAGTTTGTGAACAGAAGAATTACCACCATTATCGTTACTACGTATACTATATCGTTACTATGTATTTCACAGTTAAAGGCATAGTACTATACTAAACAGATGTAGTAGTACTATTTAAATTATGCGCTTCGGCTATATTCGTCAAGTTTCGGAAATCCGCTTGTATTTTAAAGATATCTGTATAGAGTTGTTATAATATATAGTTAAATATTTCAATTAAACTTAAAATGTAAAGCCGAAACGCATAATTTTAATAGTAGTACCATATGTTGCTTAATCTCATAATTCCAGACTAGTCTAGTAATCATGTTTTTTAACTAAATAAACAAGCAAATAGTGTAGCCACAAAAGTTAATAATAACTAGCTGAAATAAAAAAATGAGGGAAACTGAAGCATTATTATCTTACGACGAGTAATATTATAATTGCGAAAGTTTATAAGAATGAATGGATGTTTGTTATTATTTCACGCACAAATTACTGAACGGATTGAAATGAAACTTTACAGGAATGTTTTTTTATAGTTTATACATCAGAATAACATAGACTACAATTTATTAAAAAAATGTAACTTTCTACCTACGCAGACAAAGCCGCGAGTCTAAACTGTTTATTAATAAACCGACGCATTAACATAAGAATTACATAGAAACAATATTGCAAGACGAAAATAGCTGAAAAAGAAATTCTATAAATGCAGTTTGCAGTATTGAAGAATTTTTGGTACAAACCCTTCGATGCATCGGCTTCGTGCCAAGCCAATGCGACACTATAATTTGTAGGTTAGGGAGTGTCTACATTGTAGCGCCGGAAATTTACTGCCAGCGAACTAACATAAACTGTTCAGTTATTCACTTTCTTGTTTCCAACTGCAGAGTTATGTTTTTGCATGTTGCGATATCCTTATCTATATCAACGTATTGCTAGTGCTTGGTATTGTCATTTGCCATGCTAGAGGGTAGTAAAGACTACCCCACCTCCTGTGTTTAGGTTATCAAATTATTTTACTAGCGCAGTCACTTATTATGAAGTGATAAAGTGCTATGCACCAGCTTAACCGTATTATTATCACCCTTGTATCATTATTGTCTGTATTATTTTGCCCCGTATTGGTCCGGGCTTCTTTGCAGAATAGACCATCTGCCTTCCTGCTAGGCAGCACGTAAATGGCGAGCATAGGCTTATCGTCACTAACACCTTGACATCTCACTAGGTACTAAAGTTTCGCAGTGACTCGCTCAGATTATTAGATACCACGCCTTACCTATTCCTGCCGCCATAACGACAGTGCTTGCCGATGACAGGTTCCGGTACGGAGGATAAGGTAGCCGGCAAACTTACTTTTGCTCAAAGCCTGACATTTTGCCTCAGTTTGGCAACGCATCATTACCAACTTTGGTGTCTCTAGGTGATGAATTTCTTACCATCCTTCTTCCTTAAATCCGTCTACTTGTTTGCCTTTTAACATCATAAACAAAAAATAAAAAAACCTTCCTTACTTATCCCTGCTGCTGCATCTGTACTTAGATTTGTCGTAGAAAGAGAAGACGGTAGATTTTTACAGATACGGCCACAAGATAGCAACACACCAGTAACATATATGTCTAAAGGCGACAATAATTGTCTCTTAACACCAAAAGAGCTATCTCCTTGCTCGCTGTCTTAAGCGAGAAGAAAATTGGAATTATTCTCATTATCATTATTCTTACTTACTCACGTTTTCGTACACTAGTAAAAGTGATATTTCGTGGTTAGTGAAAGAAACGAAAGATTTTACCATAGTAAAAGTACGCTAAATGTTGTCTCGAGCTCCAACCGACCACTTATGAAAGTAAAAATCCAGTTAGTAGTTTTTGCGTAAAAAGTCAACAGATTAGCCGAAAAAAAATTAAGAACCCTTGTTTTGAGTTCTGTAATCTGTACCCTTTAGTCATATTGGATTTTAAAAATTATTTCGTGTAAACACTTAAATTTATTATTGTTGACACAACTTATTTACAAACACTTGTACTTTCCACAGCTAATTTTTACTTTTTTATTTTTCTTCGGTCTTCGGCTAGTCGTGGGTGCCTTGGTTGTACCTCTGCCTACCTCTTCAGGGATATGGGCGTGAAGATAATTTTTTACGGCTAAGCCAACTAGTTTCGCTATACAAGAATCATCAGGGCTATATAACAATGTATAATATTATACATTATATATAATATGTTATATATAGTATATATTGTTTTGCCAACCGCAACTTGGCAAACGGTTTCGCTATACAAGCATCATCAGGGCTATAACATATATATTCACATATATATACAGGGCTTAACCATAAAAATAAAAAAGTAAAAATATATTGTGGAAAGTACAAGTGTTTGTAAATAAGTTGTATCAGGAATGGAATTCCACCAAGGACCAACGATAAGAAGTGTAGAAACTATTTATTACTGTTTTATTATCTTAATATATATAAATTATGTGTCACGTATTTTGTCCACGATTTACTCCTAAACTACTTAACCGATTTTAATCAAATTTGCACCAATTTGATCCTACTTGAAAGATAAGAAAGCTTATATCTCAATTTATTATCACAAAATACCATCCGAGCGAAGCCAAAACAGGCAGCTAGTATTATGTATAGATATCATTGACGTTATCTAGTTTGCTGGTAATACATAAAAAGGAAAAAGATGGGAATTGACATCTTGGAGACTAAAATAGGTGGTGTTAACCAGGCCAGACACGAAACTATAAAGTGTAGTCAAAATATTCACGTTTTTTTTACATATTTAAGAGAACTAAGCCAAGATTTTTCGATACAAAACACTTTGTGGGCTAAATGCCAAGTCTATGCAACACTGTAGGGTGAATCCACACCGAACTTTGGAACTTTGCCGGTAATTATTTAGTTTTTTAGCCAATTCCAGAGAGTGAATATTAAGAGACCACCATTGTCTGTTAATACCAGAAAATGTACTGGTGCGCTGTTTCTTAATGGCCGGGGACTAGGGCCACTTTTTATTCACTACAGAGACGAATTTCATGTTATAGTGACCGGAATAAGTGAAAAATAGGAGAAAAAAAATCTCCTAGATTAATACCCTAGTGCCCAGTTTATTAACCTAGGTGGGTTTTTTTATGATAATGGAAGGCAAATAAGCTGACCGATTTCCTGGTGATAAGAAATTCACGCCGCCTAGAGTCATCAAAAGTGACAATGATGCGTTGCTAACCTGAGGCCAGGATGTTAGGCCTCCAACAAAATTAAGTTTACCGGCTATCTTACCCTCCAAACTGGAACACGTGAACGGCAAGCAATTGACGTTATGACGGCAGGAATAAATAGGGCGGTAGTACCAATCCAGGCGAGTCGCTGCTAAATACTAATGCTAGTAGGATGTCCCAGTGCTAGTGACGGTAAGCTTTTGCTCGCCTTTTATGCCTGGCAGGAAGGCAGATAGTCATTTCTTCAACAGAGCCCGGACCAACACGGGGAAAACAGTGCAACATGTATGTTCAGCATCTTGTAAGACTGATTACACAAGAGAAATAATCCAGTAACATAATCTGATCAGTACCAGTGGGTGATAGGGATGTCACATTCTAACGTCGACGACACCGTGTTTGGGTGTCAGTACTTTATTACTCGACCGATTAGCGTACGTTTCTAACATTTCTGTGAAGTTCAGGTTTGATTCTTATTAAAACAGAGAAAGGCGCAGGTGGAACAGATCTCCTAATTTGATTGACTGAAACATAATAATCCAGTAATCCAAATTATTACATTCTCTCCACTCTTGAACAATAGGGTTGCCACATTTCTAATATCGTTAAGTCAGTTCTAATAACGTTCCGTTCTATCATTCTCGGAATTTTTAGTAATTAATTGAAAAGCATTGCATAATTTGAGAGAGACATCAATGTCATATAAGTTTTCCAATACATCAGCGTACTGCAGTGGGATGTACCAATGCGACAATAATATAGTTTATAGCGGTAGCAGACGGCATTAGCAGTCCATGTTTGGCTCAGCGAAACTGGAACGGATATTAACGTTATTTTGTATTGCGTTTATTTTTAACCAATCAGAATGAACGGCTTAAAAACTGGCTTAAATTGACGGCAAACGGCATTCTATAAATATGTCCGGCTATAAATATGAATGGCACAATAGCACCATCGTATTGTGTTATTATAAAAATAACGGCCATTTTATAAGACTGACATTTTGTATACAGGTTTGAATTTCAATTATAAGTCAAATTTTGATAGTAGTTAAGATTAATATTAAACAGATGTAAAATAAGACTTTATTTTGCTAATATTTTGCCAATTAGCAAAATTAAGGCCTATTTTACATCTGTTATAATGGGTTTCCGCAAAGTAACGCATGATTCAATAAAAAAAAACATTTAAGTTCATTTAAATATTAAAGTCAAATTTTAGCATTTCCTTTTATTAATTTTAGTTTAAAATAGTATTTGAAAATACTTTAATTGCTCTCATATGTCGCATATAGTACGAGTGATGACGTCGCCTGCGCATACGAATATTGATTGCCGGGAATAAGCTTAGTGCTCTGCTTACATTGTATCCATGCGTCTATTTTCCGCGGATACTTACAGTATATTTTTTTATATTTATAATTTAGGAGTTTAGCTAGTTTATAATTTACTTACATATAATTCATACAGATTGTCACGCTAAATACCTGACAAGGTAGG
Organism: Calephelis virginiensis; assembly: GCA_002245475.1. Taxonomy (NCBI): domain Eukaryota; kingdom Metazoa; phylum Arthropoda; class Insecta; order Lepidoptera; family Riodinidae; genus Calephelis; species Calephelis virginiensis. The sequence goes on from NJDC01009447.1 coordinate 156,901, forward strand.
TAGGTAGTGCCTGTTAATGACACGCGATACGAAGTTTGGCGGGTTGGTTAGTTTAATTTGAAATTTTATTTTATTTTGCGAACCCTTATCTTCTAAGTATCGAGTGTCAATTTTCAGACGCCTTATTGACGCACCTATATTACCTTTTAATTAAATATATTAAGTTTAATTATTTTATTAATTAAAAAACAGTCTGCTAGAGCCTAAACTAAATATTGGTGCCGATTTTGTTGTGTCACCGCTAACGCTAAACTAACTTAATAATTTTCTAATATTAGCTATTCCGTTGTCACCGTAGTTCTAAAATTTCTTTCTAATTTGACAGTACTAAGACGGCAATAAATTGAATAGATAGTGATGTCCCTGTACTTACACACGCTTTACATTCC
>NJDC01009447.1:157380-194294 GCA_002245475.1 Calephelis virginiensis
TCCTGATGGTAAGAAATTCACGCCGCCTAGAGACACCGAAGGTGGTAATGGTGCATTGCCAACCTGAGGTCGGGATGTTAGGCCTCGAACAAAAGTAAGTTTACCGGCTACCTTACCCTCCGAACCCGAACACGTCATGACGTTATGGCAGCAGGAATAGGTAAGGCGGTAGTACCAATCCGGGCGACCTTTATCTTGCGAGATCAGCAGTTTTGTCAACCTTTAGCTATCACTAATTCGAAATCCGTTAATTAACTTGGCTCAACAATATTAGCATGGCTAATATAATTTGTTTAAAATTCGTCCCTACAATTTGCATATTTTCATAATGTTTGCGTATGGCCACTAACAAAATTAAACGGTGCTTAATGATTTCGTGGTGTTGACATAGGATAGTAAATTGCGTTTCTCTTCGGCTCTGTGCTTTGGCGAACTTTCGTGAATTTGTGACGGCCGAATTCCCGAAATTTAACCACTTCTGAGTTTCGACTTTGCCCGCGCCAAAGCAAACTCATTAAGGTATTTCAAGTGTAACTTAGTTTGAACAAATAGGAATTCATCAAATAATTAAATTTAGATTCTGTTTGCACATGCTTATGACTGTCGATATTAGTTTTAAACTACCGGATTGGAATCACGGAATGAGAGCTTATTAGACTGACGCCCAATTCCTATATTCAAAAAACAAGTGGTTTTGCTTACGAAAGGTAGTTTTTTTAAGAGAACAGTAAGAAATCTAACTACAGTCGTTCGTTGTTGATTGCTAACTCTTAACATTCTGTTATACTAACGGATTACGGGTTGCTGATTATAGCACCCGGGCTTGAACCAAAACTGTTACCCGCAAAAAAAAGAAGCAAAGTGATAACTAACAAAAAAAAGGTTTCGAAAAGTACACTTATAATTATAATAAAATAAAATATTACAAAGTTTGAACGCAAAAGTGACCTTGATGCTCACACGGTAAAATTACTTTTTTTATTTTAATTATAACGTTACTTTTTTTACAAAGTACTTCTTTGGAATTAAACGTTCTTAGGATTTTAAACTTTATCTCCTATTGGATATGTTCTATTTCGGAGGCAAACCAACTAATTTCCCTTTAAAGTGTCAAAAGTGTATAAAATATGAGTTCACTTCCATACACTTCCCTAGAACTATTTTCCAGTTATAGGTATTAAATTTCCTCTCTGTATACATAAAAGGGAGTCTTATTTCCCTAACATGTTGGATGTAAAGGAGATAGTATAGTATTTACGACACAGTATTACTGTACTCCTATCATGACCATTTTTCGGTTTCGAGTAGTAACATAGGATCATTTTTTTTGATGGCAATAGCGTTAGTTTTCACATTGTGAGTACCTACTTAAAATAAAAGTTATGATTTCGACAGTGTTCTTCTTAAGTTATTAGAAAATATTTTCAGTTAAATTTTTATACGTTTCTTGGTTATAATGGTTACATATACGTAATTTTGTGATAACTGATTCAGGCATTAAGATGACTTCCACAGAAAACTCCTAAGCCCTTAACTAATACTTGTGTTACATCCTTCATTTTATTTAGTCAATACATATGTAATAAAGTAAGAATAATCATAATATAAGTTTATTTTGTAATGTTTGGGAAAAACTGGCACAAGAATGGGTAGGTTACCCGATGGAGAGTAGTCACCATTGCTCATAGATATCTGTAACAACAAGAATTAGAAGCAAAGGCTCTTTTCTCAATAACTTTGGGTCAAATTACGATGAAACATTTAGTATAAAATTACGTAATAAGCTCAATAAAACAACATAAAACGAATGGTGTATACTCTGATGTCCATATATTTTTCCCGAGAGTAAGGAAAATATTTTACGATACGAAGTCGAAAGAAATCCGTGATAGGAATGCTGGGCGCATGTAAATATTAGGTATAAACAATAATATTTTTTACGGCCGTATCGGGGACGTTAAGCCTATGAAATATTACAACTGTATGTTTGTATCGTAAATACTGGGAGTGATCTTGAATATCGTAGTATATCATATTGGGAAACTTACAAGTTTAATGTTGTTTTGGTATGCTCGATACTTTGAATTTGATAGTCATGAATTTTGGCATATGGACATTATGTGGTGTAAGCGTATAGATTATTTTTGAGCCCGACAGCTCAAACAGTTTATAGGAGACCTAAACTCTAAACTTTGACTTAGTATTAAACAGTACCGAAATAATGATGACAGTATGCCAGTTGAATTTATTATATTCCTCAAGTCTGCATTCATACATAATATGACATTTTTTTAATCTATCATTATATGAACATTTTTAAGAAAATATTTTGATTGTATAACTGATCAAAAGATAAGTGACGTCTCTGCATCCGACTGTCAATCTATTATTAACAATTTTGTAAAGAAAGTATCAACTTAATGATGGAATAAAGATAATTGACATCTCTGAGTGCGACCGTTAGTAAAGTATCTTTTTTATTATTCTGAAATAATAAAATAACATAATTCAAGTCCATTTTGCTAAGCGCAGTATAAATGTGATTGTTGTTTAAATTAAAGAAATTAAAATTTTGTTTCACTAACATTAAGACTGCAGTTTTGTGACCAGTATCAAACGATGATGATATTGATGATAATAATTATATTCTTATAATTAGAACACTCTCAACCTGTTTTTTTAATAAATAAAGATTAAACACACGAAAATTTTATACAAAAAAAGTGTATCGTTAACGACTCAGTTTGAGTAAAAATTACCAAAAAACACCGCTTTTCACACGTCAGCTAATTTAAATTTCAAATAAAATTACTTTAAAAGTAGCGCTGACAGTTTCTGTTTTGCCGTGAGCAATTTCGTTTATAAACAAAAAAAGAGCGCTGGTTAATAAAAATGCAAATCTGTCTTTGTTGCCCTTGCTGTGTGATAATTACCGAAATTAAAGTTCAACTATATACAGGGTTTGGTCTCAATTTTGCATCACAAACGCTTCTATCCTATATCCTGTAAAGTAAAAAAGTAGTGAAGCAAAGTTCATTCCGAATTTGCATATTTTCAGGTTAACAAAGCCCCGAGAATATGCCGTGCGTTCATTAATATTAATGGAAGTATTAGATTGCCTCTGCTTCATAGAGAATATTCCCTTGTTAAAGTTTTCGTGGGATATTTTAATACAGTTTCAGTATTACGTCCCACTTAATACTTTATAATAGCAAATTTGTTGAAAATGTTACGAAAAATTAAATACATCGAAATCGATGTTGTTTTTTTTAAAATTCAGAAGCTTGTTCCAGATGCAAAAGCTTAAGCAAATTTCATGTACCGTTTATTATTTATTTATATACACTAATATTCCGCTACAAAATAAATTGTAAGCAAATAATTATGTACTACATAATTTAAAATTAAAGACTTAGCACTAAGCTGTAGTGCAAATAAAAAGATTCTAATTTTGTAAGAAACTAAAAACATTAAAAATTTTTTATACAGACTTATTTTATTTTGCTTATAATAACTCTCAAATTTTCATATAGTTTAATAGATAACATTAAAATATATTAAAAATCATAGCCAGAACTCTTGTTTGTTTTACATGTTTATGTAGGAATATCTTATATTCCTATAAAATATGACGTGAAACAAGGAAAGTTGTCTCAGTTGGAAAAGCAAACTCCAAAACAAACAGTAGTAATACGCTCAAAAAGAATAGTAAAAATTACGTAGCCGACTATACAATCCGCCTTCATTCCCTCGGTAATTATGCAGCTCTGGTAGTTCGAGTGGGATAATTAATGAAATGGCCTGCCTCTGAGTCTCTTTATTGTAGTTTTGCTTCAAATTTCCATTGCAATATTTTTGGTAGCTTCAAAAACCGGGAAACTCTTGTTTTGGTTTCATTACCATAACATACGTAAGTGATTCCTCTGCTTCAAACAACACATTAATCCAAATGTAAAGATTTTACTGCAAATAATAATATAGATAGAACTGTTGGTACTCAGAAAACAAAAGCAAAAGCAAATAGTAATAAGCTTAAATAGAATGATAAATATTGCGTAGCTGACTATACAATCCGCCTTCATTCCCTCGGTAATTATGCAGCTCTGGTAGTTTGAGTGGGATAATTAATGAAATGGCCTGGCTGTGAGTCTCTTTACTGTGGTTTTGTATCAAAATTGTCGGTGATAGCAATAGCTTAGGTGGTGGCAATTTTAGCTATTATTCTGTGCTGTGGCAAATGTCTGATGTTAATGGCTAGGGGTTCTACAAGAAACCCAAGATAATTTTAGCATTATTTCAAAAACCAAAAATTTGTTGCTTTGGCTTTGTTGTCGTGAAAATTTAGGTAGGCGTATATTTTTACTACAGTCATGTAAGAGTGTAATAAGTACACGTATATTTGTCTAACTTTTTTAAGAAATCCGAATCCTCTGATTCTGATTGGAATATATACACACATATAGATGAAAAAGATGGTGATGGTGCGTTGTCAACCTAAGGCCGAGTTGTTAATTCTCTAGTGTAGGTTAGTCGTAGCTTAAGCTTTCCTACCCCAAACAATGAAAAAGTAGTCTTAAGTGATGCTATTTCAGCAATAAGAAGTAGTATAGTTGTGGTAGTGATCTTAGTTTTCTTAATATTCTCGTAAATATTTTTACAGCCCGTTATCAGAGACGCCAATTTACATTTAATCTATCACTAATACACAATTTACACGGAAAAAGTCGACTTAAAGACTGATTAAAAGATAATTAACATCTTTGAGTGCGGCTCTTAGAAGTGATTCTTAACAAATAATCCTTACCGAATTAACGACCCGATGATCGTTTATAAGGTTGTAGGTAAGCAGGTTTGTACGTCTGGTTTCCTTTGAATTTGCGTACATATATACAGAGTAACTTTGAAAGGTCCCGCCAAATTTAATATAAAGGGGTACATAGACTATAATGGTAATGCATTTTACATATTATTGCCAATTTGTAATATTTTCTTTTATAATCACTTATTTTAAATAGTCCGCGAAAATGCTTTTTGTCAGGCTATGTCGTATCCAGTACGATTTATGACGTCAACAGCCTGCGAATGTGACTATGGTCGGTGCGAATCAGTTTTATATTTTGTTTACGTTGTAACCATGCATCTTATATTTTACAGCAGATAAAAATTACATCTTTTTCTTTAATTTTTGATTTTTTCATAGATCAAAACTGTTATCGATTCCGATCAGTTTCTCAAAATTTGGCTAGTGCTTTAAATGTAACCCTGCATACGGGCCAATTTTTTTCTTCACACAAAACACACTATATTTGAATCCATATCGACTAATTTATTCTCGAAACTATTTAACCAATTGTTTAGTGTACTATCATAACAAAAAATTACATTACCTAAAACTGCTTTATGAACGGCTGCAATCACAGACGTCAAATAACATTTAATATATTATTAAGTCACAATTTTGTGACCAATTAATTAAAAAAATAATGTCCAATTAAAATATAATTGATGTCTTTGAGTGCGGCTATAAGTACTATATCATAATTGATCCAGTACTAATGTTGTGACGGGTTCATATGTTCATATTTCAATACCATGGCGTCTAAGTAAACAAAACATTTCAATTTTTCATCGATTTTCCTGCGAATCCATTATTAAATGCTGCCATAGCTATTATCACATCACATGAATCATCTAGATTCTAGACAATAGTGGATTTTTTCAAGTGAACCAAGCTACGTTGTTTCCTAGTATAGATAACAACACGTTGTTTAATAGTATAAATAATCGCCTTTGTGATCTAGCGGTCCAGGTGTTGGACGTGACTTTATGAAGTCCCGGGTTCGATTCTCGGGTAAGGCAACAAAAAATTTGGTTTTTCCAATTTTCTAATAAAAAAATATTGCTCGGGATTGAATACGTGACGCGATAGGCTTGCCACCTATCACATTGTGGGACTCAGTATTTTCGGCTTCATGGGTGCCCTAGTTGTGCCCCTCAATACCTCTTCGGGGATATGGGCGTGAAAATAGATTTCAAGTTAGTATAAATGTTGGTTTGATTTAATTTCGGAGATATTTTAGAATATTTCATGCTTTTAAGTGGTTCCACAATGTAAATCCCGCTAAAAACGGAGCCACATTACGTCTGGCTTATTGTTCAGAGTTGAAATTTTCATTTCGTTTGAGCCAAGCCACTATAATTACAAATGATTGCCTCAGTAAAGTCCTCATCCACTTAAAGATATTAAAAAAATCATTCATCGGAATCCCTCAGCGGGAGAAAATAGGGCGCTTCCAAAATTGATACATTATACGTTTTTGTCGCCATTAAAGATCGAGCTTTCGAGCTTTTACTCTTTATTAATAATTGAATAAAGGCTAGCCTTGAAATTGTACTGAGAGTTTTAAGCTTTCTTGCTATGTCTGATTACTTCAAGTGATTTTAAGGGTTTATTATTTTTATGTATTTTTTGACCAAATCGCTTGGGTGTTATCAGAGGATGGTCTCAAGAGTCTCCAAAACCGATGTAGTTGTATCAAAAGAATAATAAATGTGGTTGAAGCTAAGCAGATTTGTAATCATCATGACACTTGACATTCGATACTTATCGACTCTAAAAACAGAGGAGGTTTTCAATCAAGATTCATGTTTTTGTATGTTTTTTTTTTGTTATTGCGCAAAACTCCGTTAATATCTCACCAATTTTGGTGTTTTTTTTAAATGAAATGGTGAAATAACATGATACACACACACACAAAGAGAGAGACGTCAAACTTATAGCATCCCTCGTTTTCCGTAAAGGATTGGAAAAAAATTGAATACGCCGAATACTGAATATTTGGCATATCTCTAAAATTAGCTATAGAATTATTGTGTAATGTATATATTTGTTTTAAAATTTTAAGCTTATTTTAAGCTTAAGAAAACCTTTTCCGTATTTCTATTAGAAAATCAGTTTGCTTTTTTGGCCTTTAATGTTATAAGGGTAAAATATTTACTGCATACTAAATCCTCCAAATCGAAAACCGACAATAAAGACCGATGACAACAAGGCATAAAGATAGTTATGACAGTGGTACCATTCCAGGTGAGCTACTGTAAGGTACAATTCCACCTAGTTATGACTGAATACTTTATTACCACCAGCAAGCAATAGGGGCGCCAACATTTCAGTCTATCACTGTCAATATATGATATTGACAATATCCTCTATCTATATATAAACAGTATTGTTTGTTTTATCCTCGTTAACATCAGAAGACAAGTTTGATAGTTTTAACGAGATGCTGAAATGTATACTACTCATATCAATTAATTTTGAGCGCTAATATTTACTCTCGTGGATATAACAGATTACTGTTATTTGTATAACCAAAGTACTCAATGTGAATAATCTCTTCAAATTTAATTTGATATTATATCTATAATTCAAATTCTATACATACTATTCAAATTATGCGCTTCGGCTACATTCGTCAAGCTTCGGAAATCCGAACGTATTTTAAAGATATATCTATATAGAGTTATTATTACATAATTAATCATTTCACTTAAATTTAGATTAGGTCATCCAATCTAAAAATAAAAGTATAAAGTGTAAAAAGAGTAAAAAGTGTTAAGCCGAAGCACATAATTTAAATAGTAGTGCTATACAGGGTGTAAATTGTGCTTATAATATGTAATGTTATATTGTTGCTGTGAAACCACTGAATCCATTTGTTTTCATAAATGTATGTTTAAATGTTTTTAATGTTACGAAATAATTAGAAATACCTACAACTTTTTATATTTTAAAGAAATTTACACCATTAAAATATTACAAAAGAATGATAATAATTCTTTAAAGCAATCGCATTATTTAAAGCATCGCCTCTGTGGCCTAGTGGTTCGGCGTCGAACTTGATTTCTTGAGATCTCGGGTTCGATCTCCGTGTTGGGCAACAAAAAGAAATAGAAAATAAAGATTTTCAATTTTCGATTAAAATAACATTGTCCGGGATTGGATATGAGCCCGTTTGGCGATAGGCTTGCCACCTATCACATTGTGAGAATTACTTTCTTTGGCTAGTCGTGGGTGCACTGGTTGTGCCCTTGACTACTTCTTTGCGGACATGGTCGTAAAGATCCTATAGTTTACTTTACTTTAAGCAAATAAGTCGTAACATTCAAAGGAATAACCCTTAAACATGTTATACTCCTCCAACAAACCTGGGACGAACAAGGGGTAAATAAAAGGATGTAATATATTCGGCTTGAAAATTCCTTGTCTTATCAATATATTCTGGTAGTTAAAAATAAAACATAATCAAAAACTGTTCCGAAGAAAATTAAATGAAATGTGAGGTTTAAATTTGTAAAATAGCACACGGCCTTGCCAATGATACCATTTGACATTTAGCAATTGATCGTGTTTCGATTGCCGATGCTAAATTTTATATACTGGGCTTAAATTAGGAGCTTAAAAGAAACAGTTTTAATTATTAGGTTAATACATTGTAATTTAAAATAGACACACTTATTTGTATAGAATAGCAAAGCGCAAGCAGTAGTAACTCTTTGCCTAAGAACTCACGGAGCGGTTTTTTGCGGTCGCATAGCTGCAGTTTTATTTTAAAACTCACGAGACCGTTAATTTGTGCGGTCACACAGCCGTCGCTGCTGAAATCATAGCTCACAAATTTATACTATTCTACGGGTAGGCAACCACTGCCGCGGGAACCGCAACTAACCACGATCGCTTCGGGTATAAAGGCGTCATGAAATGCGCTCTTACTTTTTGCATATAAATCTTCAATCTACAGAACCTGCGGACCCGCAACCATCGCGGGCGCGGGTAAAAAGCGCTCCTTGAGTTCTTAGGCTATAGCCACCAACTTAAAATACAGACGCTTCAACGCCAAAACTTTTGCACCCTCGTACGATTGATAAAGCCTGAAAAATATTTAATTTAGTTTCCACCGTTGCAGTATAAACATCTATTAATCTCATGATTATATTACACAACAAATCACATATGTTCATGTCCCAATCAATAAAGTAATATCGATCAGATTCTAGAATTTTTCCGACTTTTCAAATAATTAGGCTAAAGCCATACAAACCTTTGGTAAAATAGACTGTGGAATATTGCTGTATTCGGTTTAGTTGATTGTTGTTTTCACTGTAATGCCTACATCGTGATTTTGTAAGCTCAATTTTATGCCACTCGTAGCTTCGAAAATCAAGCTCGTTTGGTCAAAAGTCTTTCTTGATTACTATACAACATCTTAATAATAAAAAATAAAAAAACAATCTGTAAATTCCACAACTTTATTTACACGTCTCACAGCTCTAAAAATGCGCCGGTTTGATTTCACCCTAATTCTTTCTGTTTTACTATGTACAATACCATTAAACAGTATCTCCGTAAATCTTGTTCCATACTTTAGGGTTGCATGGAAGAGATCGCTGCTTTGGCGATAAGGCCGCCTTTTGTGTATCTTCTTAGTTTAAGTTATTTTAATGTATTTGTAATTTGTTTGTTTTTGGTGCACAATAAAGAGTTATTGTATTGTATTGTACAATACACCTTGACATCTGAGTTGGCACCGACTTGCTGCCTACCACCACCATACCACCGCCGTACCTAATCCTGCTGCTATAACATCAGTGCCTTCCGTTACCATGCTCCGGCTCGGAGAATAAGGTATCCGGTAAACTCACTTTTGCTCGAGGCTTAACATCCTGGCCTCAGGTTAGCAACGCATCGTTACCAACTTTGGTGTCTCTTGGCGGCTTAAATTTCTAACCATCAGGAATTCTGTGTACATGCCTTCCAATATCATAAAAATAAATAAATCAATCTATAAAGAAATAGGTACAATATGTAAATCATAAATAAGAAATTAAGCAAACTAAATGAAAAGAGTGCAAAGATAGTACCACCTGGTTATTGCTAAATGCACGTTTGATAAAGTTAAAAAACATAAGAATACATAAAACACGTATTTTCTTATCAAGTTTAAAAATGAAATCGTCAATGAGGAGGAGACTAGAAATATACTTTGACGATGATTAAGTTGAACTAAAACAACATTCAGATTCGTCAATACTAGTCGTGCTTAGTTCTAATATTCAATTAAGTAGATAATTTTGTCAACATTGCGAAATCACAAACTAATGTCATCAACCTAAAACACACACAGCTTGACGTTTAACGAACGTTTGCAGCAATTCACGTTCATACGAAACATCATGCGACTACAAATTGTAATCACAGTGATATTGGAATTTAATGCGCATGAACTACACTTATTTTAAGTTATCAATTTTTTAAAAGTAATGGAAAGAGACAAACACGTTTAATCTTCTTAGATATTAGTATTCGACATTTAAATAGACGTCTTTTTTGCTCCCCGCTCTATTTAAATACAGTACAAGTTATTACTGATATATATGAAATTTCTAATAACATGTTTCTTCTCTTTGGCAGTTTAGACAAAATACGTAGGGTTTCATGTAGCTCAAGCATCTAGAAAACGAACTTGTGTCTCAAAGCCGCCTTTTCTGGATTAGCTCAAAACAGTAATAATGTCAAATGTGAAATGCAGTAAAGTTATTTGCAGTAAGATAATTTGTTATGTTAATTTATTTATTAACACTCGCATCAATATCACATTGTCATTATTTCCACATGTGGAACCAGCGGAGATATTCTTTGTATGTATATAAATGTAACAAAGTTGTATGCGGTAATAAATAAGCAACATTTTTAAGTCTCAGTTTTAATAATATCGTTAATCCAGAAAAATGTAAAAATTAAGTGAAATGAGATTAAGAATGATAAACATTTAGTTAAGACATTTCATTTCAAAGTATATACACAAGTGAAGCTGCAGTCGTGTTTAATGCAAATATCCAATTAAGTAGATAAATTAGCTCGCCTACATTTCGAAAGCACAAACACCAGTAATCCTAATGCCGCCAACCGAGAACACATACCTTGACGTTTAATGAACGTTTGGCCCAGTCCACACCCTCATGCGATTGCAAATTGGAATCTCAGCGGTATCGTCTGTCATATTAAAGCTTTCTAATTGAATGTTTAATCTGATTCTAATGTAAATTTTAGTTTTTTACTTTGTGAATTGATAATTATTTTTCAGATAAATTTAGGTTGACTGGTAGATAACGCAATGTAGCATTAAGTCCACCTTTGTGCACTATAGTACATGAATTTTAAATAAAGAAATAAAACTAAAAACCGTTTTTAACTGATTTCAAAAAAAGAGGATGTCAAAGTGATAAGAGGCGAGCACGGGTTAAAATATAGGTCATTATCGATTAGACCACTAGAGTAAGAGTGATGTGCAGCAACGTGACCGGGTAGGGATCCATCGTCATATTTATTCCTGCCGCCATTCTGTCATATTCCGGTCTGGGGGGTAGGGTAGCCAATGGGTAAGGTAGACTCAGTACAGCAACGTACCAGTGACATTATCGTATCATCAAGAGAGCCATATGCTTATTAGCTGACCTCTAACATATATTTTTTTGAAAGTCTATCGTCATTTCTGAACCAATTTTAATTTTTTTATTCGAAAGAAAGTATTTACAAGGAGGTCCTATTACTACTAAGTCTGGATCTTAAAAGAATATCACTGGGAGATCGAGGAAAGCTAAATTTTAGTGAACGTAGATGATATACTTATTGATATCAAATTTGGGTTTTTTTTTAGTTTTACTGCGCTTTAATTATGGGTGTTTCTTTAAATTCACTAATAAATAGATATGGAAATATATACATAATTCAAATACATCATTTCGCATTAAAAACACAACTTTCAATAATTGTCACTATTCAATAACAAAAAGTCGAAAATCTGCATACGATTATCGTGATCGTAAAGATTGTCGAGATAAATTAAAAAGTAATTGAAATAAAAGTATCCTCACGCCCAAATCCCCGAAGAGGTAGGCAGAGGTACAACCAAGGCACCCACGACTAGCCGAAGACATTGAGTCCCACAATGTGGTAGGTGGCAAGCCTATCGCCAACCGGGCACATTTCCAATCCCGACCAACATTTTTTTTTTAATTAGAAAATTGGAAAAATCCAATTTTCATCATGTTGGCCGACCTAGGATTCGAACCCAGGACCCCATGCAGTCAAGTCCAACACCCGGACCGCTAGACCACAGAGGCGATATTGAAATAAAACTCATTTTACAAACATTCCGAAACTAGCAAAACTAAAAGAGACCTTACAAAATACTTTTGCAAATCTAAAAGCAAAACTGAAAAATCTATTAACTAATTAAAAAGAAACAATAGGTTGTAGTAACATGAAAGAATCCATTATTTAAATTCGTACTTCCGTGCAGCCTACAGAGGCGCATAATGAGGCTTTATCAAGCATTCCTTTTAATATACTCACCTGAATAAAGACAGAATTGCGCCAAAACTTTAATTATGTCTTTCTGTAGGTATTCATATTTACATAGCGAACGCTTCCATATTCTGGTTTAATCTTAACTTATTAATAATGGGAATGGAATTGAACTTGGTCTTGATTATTAAATTTAGATGTTACCTTGTTGGGAAATTGAATGAGATGTTTATTTTGAAGCAGACGTAAAAGTAATTAATACAGAAATCGTAATTAATATTTAAATTAATTTTATATTGAAGTCATAATTATAATATTACAGTTTATTTTTATGTAAGGAAAATCTTAGCGTTATAACATTGTACATGATGTATTTTTGACTATATTACTAGTGTAAAAAAGTTAAAATGAAACGAATTTTAGTACGATTTTTGTAATAGATAGAGCTACTTAAGAGGAAGGTTTATGTGTATAATTACGTAGAAGTTTGTCCTCCAGCGCGAATCTGGGGCGGGCTGTTAGTGATGTTATATATACGCATGTCTGTCTGCTGCTGCTGAACCGATTGTAATGAAATTTAATAATACAGATAAAGATACGAGATCAAACATACGTATTTTTTTATAATCTATTTCCAGAAACTATGAAAGGTTAGAAAGGTTATATAAGTTGGTATCAAAATCGTAAATATTACAATACACACACGTTTCATGTTTCAGTCCGAAGCTAGACCACCACAGTAGGTATAAATTTCTGGCTACAGGATAACGATGTGACTATATAATATACTTTTAATCTATCCCACTACTATTTATTACCAGTCTTGTGCTTGTCATAAAAAAACACGCGCCGCAAAATTAAATTTTGTTCTATTTCAATTTGTTGCAATAAATTCAAACATACAATTTTAAAACATTTTCTTTTTCGAGCTAGCAAAATTTTTTGCTTGATACTTATATTAACATTAAAATGTATTTACACCCTTTTATAATAATAACAAAAACTTGATGTTAAGTACATGTTGACGTATGCTTTAATTTCAATTACGAGTGTTTGATTTATTTGAGTAAAGTTGGGTTTTGGTTGGGTTTTTTCTTAAAATGTATCATCATGTTGTGTAATTATCATGATTCGATTCGAAAATGCATGGACGAATATATCTTATAACATAATAAGTAACACAATTAGCGTATATTGGACATACTGGCATGACATGAATAACGCTCCACTTCTGTCCTTAACAAACGAGTCGTATTGTTTACACATGGTAGATTTTCTTATGAATAGTAAAATATCTAGCAACTGTTACGCCTGTAGTTAACTCTGAACATTTTGTGGCACTATGAGTAACGTTTCGTTGTTTTTGGGAAAATTACCATTGATTATACTTATGGATTACGGTTTGTTGATTACAGGAACCGGGACTTATGTTATCCTTTTTCGAAATCGAATAATAAGACTTGTTAGCGTCAATTAAAATTAACTATACACAATATGTATTTACACATCAAATTTAAACTCAAGTGAATTTAAGTCTTAAAATGAATGGCACAAAACTCAGTTACTTTTTATACCAAATTTAAAACAATCAATCCTAATCGTGTTATCTTAAATGAATAGGGTTCACCGTCGTATCATTAATCACTCACCATTCATTATTTATATAAAGCGTCGCGTCTGCAGTTTTGTTTCACGTCTGTAGTGAAAATAAGGCATGTTAATTAGATTTTCAAAGGATTTTTATAACTTTATCAGGTGATTGATTTAGCTCAGCTGCTGGAGCGACTAACCAATTAGTTTTTGCAGCTGACTTGTATCTCTCTATTGATAAAATGCTTCTTTTACTTTGTTTAAAAGAATAATCTAAATAGTGGAGTCGTGCAACTTATTTATTTTAAATTTCATATTTATTAGTTAAATTTTTTGTTCTTTATTTCGTTTCAGATAAGTTTTTATACTACCGGATGTTACACATACAAATTATCTATTAGAACAAAGTAACTTAAGCCAGGCTTGAAGGAGATAGGGATTTCGCTGAGCGACCGAACTGTACAAAAAAATGATAGTAAAAACAGTAAAAAAAGTCCGTGGAATAAAACTGTTATATGAAAAGTGCGCAGGCGCGACAGTTGTCGCGCGATCAAACTGAAAAAAATGTAGTAGTAAAAACCGTAAGAAAAAGTCCATGCCATAAAAACGGTAAATGAGAAGTACGCAGGCGCGACAGTCGTATGCACAAGCGCGTAGTGCATAATACCTTTCTCTTTCTCCCTCTTTATTTTATTTCTCTCTCTCTCTCTCTCTCTCTCGCTCTCTCTCTCTCTCCCTCTCTCCCTCTCTCTATTACCACTCCACCCCGCCAATGCATAGTATATACTCATGCATTGTGTCGATTCTGCATTAGCCGAAGGAACTTCGTCTCTACCTGGTGTCCCACGACACCACATTAGATTTATTTATATGAATATATTTATTTATTTATATGAATATATTTATTTATATAAATTACATATATCGTATATAAATTACATTTTAATAGTTACGCAAAGTATTTACTATTACTAATTCCAGTCTTCATAATTAATTATAAAAAAAAATTTAGATCTCTAGCTATAATACGAATATCAAAGTTTCATCAAAATGAGTTTAACGGTTTAGCCTTGAAAGAGCAACACACAGACAGACTTCCACATTTTTAATATTAGTATGCATCTTTACTTTTCTGCGAAAAAATGTTTTACACTACATGTTTTTGGATGTGGTTTATTTTTTTGGATTTTTTATGGAACTGATTTGAGATTATCAGTTCCATATTTATATAATTTGTTTGTATATACGAACGAAATTGTATGTTTCCATCTTAAGAAGTTTTGGGGACCATTTCTGGAATATCTGTTTAACTTATATTTGTTCTTGCATCCCATAACTTTAATTCCATTTGGAATTGCAATTGCAGCAGTCTGAATAATTTGTGATTGCAACAGCCTTTGTAATGTAACTATCCACAGATTACAATTCTATTTGAACCATACATTATACAAAATGGCAGTCATGTGTATCACACCAGTTAATTGATTTTGTAATATTATTTCATTCTGTTGAGTTCAAAATAATTTACAAATATCTATGTATGTAACTAAAATATGGACACAATATGAGTAATATAAATTTATATCAATAATCTTTTAAGTAAATAATTATTTGGAGTTTTATTTGTTTAGTATACGTTACGCATTTTATAAGGTCTATGTGAAATATTTGATATTTTCCATCGTCGGGCCTTGGTAAAACTTCCAAATATTCATAAATTTAAATTAAGAAACACTTGTACTGTTTAATGTATCACTTACAATTTATTATTTTATAAAATTCGGTTTCGGCCTTTCGGTTTCGCTTATAATAGCATCATCGGGGCTAAAACTATTACAAAAACGATAAATTACAAGGGATACGTTAAACAGCACGAGTGTTCCTTAATTTAAAGCTATGTGAAATTATTGATTTTCTTCTTCTAGTTATTTACCTCACTTTTTCACTGTTATAGCAGTCGGAACTATAGACGGGAAGCCATCATCTATAGATACTCGTAGTAATTTTGATACGCCTCCCTAAACTAATTTTAAGTTATTGCCCGGGGTAATTGTAAGTAATTTGGAAAAATCAATGCATTAATCCATACAAACTGTTAGTAGTCGTTAATGTCAAGCGATACGAAGTTCGTCTACAGATTACCTGCAATTATCCTGACATTTGGCACTTGGTACTTTCTGCTTACGCCGTAAACGACTAAGCGTGAAGATGTGTGTGTATCTGTAAATTATTATGATATTGAGTTTGCCTTTTTCATTGTTGCAGGTAAGTCGCCTTTTGAAGAATACTGCAAAATGTGTCTGGTACAGGTTATAGACAGGTTTTAGGTATATGAACTCAGAATCAAAGATGCAGACTGAAGATTTGATTAAAAAAGAGGGTTATAGGTTCTGGCACTTAGACGTGCCGAACCGGGGAACCGTAAAATTATTGGTAACTATCCAGCATAAAATAAATAAAATGTTTATTTACTACATTCATCTTTAAAAAACATTAAATTATAAAAATATAAGTCATATAACGTGTATGTAAAATATAAGTCACATAAAATCATATAACGTTTATACGAGTATTTTTAAATGAAATGGTGCTTGTACTGTTTTTCATATCATTTTAAAATTTATTTATACAAATAGATCATTGGTTTCGTTTTTTTAATCAGGGCTAAAATTTAAAACTAATAAAAGATTTTTTTTATGGTAATGGAAGACAAACAAGCAGATGGATTTCCTGATAGCAAGAAATTAAATAAAAAAGAAGAGACACCATAGGTGGTATTGATGCGTTGCCAACCTGAGGCCGGGATATTAAGCCTCGAGCAAAAGTAAGTTCACAGGTTACCTTACCCTCCAAACCAGAACACGTCAACGGCAACCATTGGTCGTTATGGTGGCAGGAATAGGTAATGCAGTGGTACCAATCTAGGCGAGTTGCTGAGAAACTCTAGCACCTAGTCAGATGTCACGGTGTTAGTGACGGTAAGCCTATACTCACCTTTTTACGAGTTGCTTGGCATGAAGGCAGATGGTCTATTCTGCAAAGGAGCCCGGACCAACACGGGGAATTTCTTCTTCTACTTTTATAAATATGGCTTTCAATCGTTTTTCACGACTTATGTAGCCAATGTCAGGAATATGTCAAAAATATCGTAATAGGAATATGTCATATATTTTTGATTCGTAAACAATAATCAATTAAAGTTTTGTGGGTAGACACCAAAAACCTTAATACGTTAGATGATGGAGTAGCTAGTAATACATTTTTCCCCACTTAATTAGGAGATAAGTACCATATTTACCTCCATAACGTCATTACGTGTAGCCGGTAAACTTACTTTTGCTTGGGGCTTAACATCCCGATCTCTGGTTGACAACGCACCATTACCACCTTTGGTGTCTCTAGGCGACGTGAATTTCTTACCATCAGGAAATACGTCTGCTTGTTTGCCTTCCTATAACATAAAAAAAAGTATTTCTATGTATCAGTATCGTTGGCTAACACCCAAAGCGTATCTTCTGCTTACTATGGGGTTAGATTCAATTTGTGTTATTTGATCAGAGATATTTCATTTATTTAGTGTTATTAGTTATTTGTAATCTGGAATTGACCTTCTACCACTAATTTTGGATTTAATGATGAATTTCCAAAAACATAAAAATCTTTTGCATATCTAGATATAAATTTTAATTAATTTATAAATTAAATCTCGTTTGTAATCATACAAGTTTGAATTACGGCTTCCCAGAAGCGCCTTATTTACAATTATTAATTATGAATTATGAGATTAAGGATAAATTACTCCAAAACATGAAGCCTTACTTCAAAGATTCTGGAAATTTTATATTTAATTTAGAAGATCCTTTCTCTTCAATTACCAGATTTGATGGCTTACATGTAATTTTAATAATTTTAAGAGAAACAACAAAAATTTTAATAATTTTAATAGCAACACTAATAAAATACCGTACTGGATAATGTCTAAGGTCATAAGTAGGATGCTTGTTCCTTAAACTTTGAATACAATTTTGTGGCCTTGATTGTCATCGATGCCTTTATTATCTAGTGGTTCAGTGTTCACTACGTGAAGGCCCAGGTTCGATTCCCGAGTCGAGTAACTTAAAATGTGTTTTTTCAATGCTCTGTGAAATAAAACTGATAGACTGAGAAACACAGTAAAACCCTTATAGTTGTACTAAATATATATAAAAACTGATAAATCAACTTCAATTTCAAAATTATGATATCACAGAATAACACGGCTCACAATTTAGGGTGCAATCGATCTAAGGCTTTTATTCAGTAAATAATAAATTGAGAGTCATCCTACATCCTGACAAGGCCTTTCTATAAATCATTTGCAACCTTGGTGCTCTCCGCTGTCAACTGTTTCTGGAGTAATGGAATATTTAATCTGCCAAACTATTTTAGGATACATTAGGTTAATATTTTAGTTTACGAAAATTGCTTTCAGCATTAATTATTGTTCTTTAAAATATATTGTTTATTTAATATTAGTTGGAGTCGGCATAATATCGCAAGTTACTGCAGTATCGTGGTATCGTACTGGGTGGTAGAGTTTCGCAGCGATTCACCCGGATTGGTACCACCGCCTTTGCTATTTTTGTTGCCATGCTGTCAATGCTTGCCGTTGACGTGTTCCGGTTCGTAGGAGAAGGTAGCCGGTAAACTTCATTTTGCTAAGGCCTAACATCCCGGCCCCAGGTTAGCAATGCACCTTTACCACCATTGGTGTCTCTAGGCGGCGTGAGTTTCTTACCATCAGGCAATCCGTCTACTTGTTTGCGTTCCATTATCACAAAAAGGAAAAAAAAATCCGAAGATTACCCCTACAAACAAAAGAACAAACTAAGAAACCCTTAACCCTTTTTATAATACCTAAAACCTTTTTTAAAACCTTTTTTATAAAACCATTTTTATATCGCAAAGGTATAAAAGTAATGTATATTTAAGTCACTATCTCCATAGAAACAGGCAAGGGCACAACTAGGGCACCCACGACTAGCCGAAGACGTTTAGTCCCACAACGTGATAGATGCTAACCGGGCAAATATGAAATCCAGGTCAAAGTCATTTTCAATAGAACATTAAAAAACAACCTGTTCGGGATCGAACCCCAGACCTCATTAAGTCTAAGCCAACACCAGACTGCTTTGATGATCAAGTATAGCATTATGTATAAAATATACCGTTACCCTAACTTTTAGAGCAAGGAGAAAGTACCTTTTTTATGAAAACAAAGACACAAAAGGACGGATTTCTTTAAAATTTATAAATATTCGTATCCTTAATACAATAAGTATTATACAATTGTAATTAGGTTTTTTTTATTGGATACAATGCTATCTAGCAGCTCACGAGAAACCAGCGTCAGTTCGTTTAACACTTACATTTTTCACTTCACTTGTATCATTTGCAAACTTGTTCCTACCATCTTATGTTAGTAATGGTATAAATAGAATTTGACTTTGACTACCAGAAAGGCTACTTTTCATTCAAATAAAACATTCCCGGGGAATACTACAAAATACAAAGTAGCCGTTCTGTATTGCGTCACACTCCACATTCATCATAAAATAATATTCGGCGACTTCATATTTCCAGTATTATATCGCATTCTCCTCCCTGGGGAAATTTTGTTGAAATAAATAATAATGGCTAAAGTACCATGTTTGTTTTATAGAAAAGAACGATTCAGAATCTTGACCCAAGGGTTTTCCTTGGAGGAATGTTGAAGAAAATAAAATATTAGCGAATCGTGGAATATATAATATGGGAAAAAATATACACGTGCTTTGAAAAATGACAAGGATAGACTAAAAGTATAACTATTCAACAAATGTTATTCAAACTTAAGCATGAAGGATTTTGTTGAATTAAACTGCAAAAACGGTTACTTATAAAAACCTAATTACAACTTATCCTGTAATAAATAGTTTTCTTTTGTGTTTTTATTAAGATCAGAGGCTCTGATTGGTACATAATCATTTTATGGGTGTTCATAGCAATGTCAGTATAAATGAAGACTGAAGGAGGAAGAAAAAGGATATAAATGCGAATCATCTTCAACATCATATTATAGTGATGTGAATTTGTTACATTAGGTGGTTTATTATTTCCTAACTTACAAAATAAAAACAACTTTGTAATCGTCTAAAACCGAGACGAATTCTTGTAATTAGTCTCAACAAATACATTTATTTAACTAATAACTTTACGATTTTTTTCCTTAAAATAATTAAAACCAAAGTAAACGAATTGTACATTTATTTGATAATTGTTGGTTAACACTTAAAAATATATTATATACATACTGAACTACATTTTAAAATACGTTTAAATCTAGAAATACTAGCAATGTCTACAGTATATGTGACTGTCGTTGTCTTGAATCGAATCCAAGTCTCTCCATCGCAAGTATAATACATTATCAGCAGAGAGTGATTCAAAAATATGTTATATGTAATATATATACCCTTTTTAAGAAGACTTGATTGAAAATCACAAGTGTTATTAAAAATAGTTTGTATGCAACAGAACACTATCAAGTGCCGACAATTGATTTTTAAGCGCAGTAATACTACATAAACTAACTTCATCTTCAAAAATGATATTAAGTAATAAGTATTATTAAGTAGTAAGTAAATTGAAAATTTGAATTTTCCCCGATTTCAATGGGATTTTACCAATAAATTCAGACTTATTGGCAATGGGACCACCTCAGAAATGCGCTCTTAAATAAGAGGGTGTGTACTTATTTACGCATTTTAATGTATACTTGTACTACGCTTACATACATAATTAGTGTAACAATCTAAAAATAAGGAATAGCTATGCTGGTAGCACGCTTTAAGAAACTTAAGGAAAAGGTTAGCAACTAACTTACTTCAGACTGTTGCGTTTATCTGCCAGTGTGCGTTAGGATCGCAAAAATATACTGTTTTTTTTTCTAATCTCATAAATCAGTATAACTTCCCCGTGTTAAGTTAAGTTTTCCCCGTGTTGGTCCGAGCTTCTTTAAAGAATAGACTATCTGCCTTCCTGCCAGGCAGCTCGAGAAAAGGCGAGCATAGGCTTACCGTCACTAACACACATCTGACTAGGTGGTAGAGTTTCGCAGCGACTCACCCGGATTGGTACCACCGCCTTACCTATTCCTGCCGCCATAACGTCTAAGGTGCGTACTTACTTTTACTCGAGGCCTAACATCCCAGCCTCAGGTTGGCAACGCACCATTACCACCTTTGGTGTCTCTAGGCGGCGTGAATTTCTTACCATCAGGAAATCCGTCTGCTTGTTTGCCTTCCAATATCATAAAAAAAAAACTTGAAAAAATTTTTCAAAATCGGTTTTGAGATGATATAGAAATCGTATAATACTTAAGAAATGTGAGAACCGGACATATAACTTCCCCTTTTTTAGAAATGTTTTAAAAAGTACTTACGAATACCAATATTAAAATATCTACTGACAATTCCGATATTTATCTTAAGTCAAAACCGTTTGTGATGTAAAATCCAAAGGCATTTCAACATTCCTAACCGAAAAGACGTGTATCATTTTATTAAAGTATATACAGTTGTTTTTATTCCCAACATGTAGATTACTGAGGATTTTTGTCGTCACGGAGTGATGAATACATCCCACAAGGATTACTTATGACACTGTTGTAGGCTCTAGAGAGTGAATATTTTATATTTTTGGCTGTATAAAAAATACAGCACATATCTGAGCCATTTTGTGGACTTGTTTTCTTAAAATATTAATATCGTGGAACGCAAATGGTGTTTTGACGTTTTGCCATTTTACACACCTGAAGTTACTTATTAATGTAATATAAAATACGTAGAGTAATCTATGGTTTCGCTTTCTTTTAAATTTTGTTGCGTTCTACCATTAACCATCTTACCACCAGTTTATCACCTGTCATGGCATCACCAGTTACTACTTACATGGAAATAAAAAGTATAAAGGACATACACAGGTATTTGTGTAATAATGTCGCGCATTAAATACACACTGGCGAGTAAGAGGATATTTAGAAAAAAAAATGTAAGTGTGCTGCATACTGGAATACTTTATCTGCAAATAACGGAGTAACTATCTTATGTTAAGAAACAACTATCATCTATAGTCACTTTAGTTTTCACTGGTACTGCTATAATATGGTCTGAATTTAGGCCAGATGTGCAAGTGCAGACTTAAGTAAATACTGAAATTATGGTGGAAGACATAGCTGAGTAGACAAAAGTCGACAACTTCAAACATTTGTAAAGTAACTTTACCGCGTTGACATTATATTACTATAACATTTGTCTACGTCAGGACAGGTTTTTACATTATTGAAACGAATGTTTAAACCTACACATAAATAGCATTCGTTAAAACTCAATTATCCCCAAAAGAAACATTAAAATTAATGATTACATAACATAATGAAGCCATCACTTAAGTGAAAACACTTCAAAACAAAACGTTTCCATTTGTCGAGGCTCTGTTTACTGAAGAATTAACGACATCGGTAAAGCCAGGCTATTTGTCACGGTGTCTCGACACGTTCGACTCTGATTTGGTGTTTATTTTTCAAACGCGATGAAAATATTTCGTTCTGGAAACGGTTTTGTTTTTATCAGCCTGAAAATCCGATGGATTTTTTGTATTCAACAACCATAGTAGTAAATACATTTCACGACTTATTCAACGACATGTAGCCGTGTATTTCTTTCTTCTTTTTGAGTCGGCCTCTAACACCGGACCGTCTTGTTAATTGAGGAGTTAATGTATATGCCCAACGCTACCGACCAGCGTTTGGCGTTTGTCACATGTCTATTCAACATCAACATGTCTATTTTTCTAAAACAGGATTTTAAAAATATACCAGTTTTTAAATAAGATCGCCCCATAGGCCATGGGTTAGCTAACTCCACTGACCAGCCGTGAGCCTTGTATGGTATCTATATAATTATTTCTATGTATTAGTATCGCTGTCTAACACCCATAACACCAACATAATATAATTTGCTTACTTTGGGATAAAATCAAGTAGTGCGATTTCTACAGTACCTTTGGTTTATCAATATCTAATATTAATTAATCACCTGTGTCTATCGGTCTAGCGATCAGGCGTCAAACTATACTTCTTGAACTCGGGTTCAGTGCTCGAGTTGGGCTACAAACGAAAATGTGTATTTTTTTAATTTTCCAATAAAAATAACATTTCCTGGCAATGAATGTGTACCCAGTTTGCCTCCTATCACATTGCCAAGCTAGGCGGAGGCTCGAGCCGGTGGATATAACCACAAAGTTACTTTCTATTGTTGATTTAAAAACCTATAGATATCTATAACATTGACCAACAACCATAACACGATTATTTAATTTGCTTACTTTAGGGTTATATTCAATTTCTGTAATTAGTTTAAATATATTTATTTAACAACCCACACAAATTTGTTCTACGACATTTAACCAACGTTTTTTGAGTCGTTTAATCAAGGTTACCCGCATAGCCTGCCGGTTTACGCGAATAAAATTGCTGTATACTTGATTGGCTGTTTGGTTTTTCCGCTATGTCACGTACATGAAAACTGCTGCACATTTTTAGTGCACTTTGCACATAACGCTATTCTTGTGTCACTGCTTGTGACAGAACCTGCCTAGTGCTCGTTTTATAGGCCTGTCCTTTTTGCTTAGCTACCATTTTTGGGTTGAGGATAACTCTGGTTAAAATAAGTTGACAGTCTGAAATAAATTATTAAAATACGTCTATAGATCATTTTGGAAATGTAGTGTATTATAAACCTGGAATTTAATTAATAACTTCATGATGTGTTCCGGTTCGGAAGGTAAAGTAGCCGGTAAACTTACTTTTGCTCGAGGCCTAACATCTCGTTCTCAGGTTGGCAACGCACCATTACCACTTTTGGTGTCTCTAGGTGGCGTTAATTTCTTACCATTATTAAACACGTCTGCTTGTTTGCCTTCCTATATTATAAAAAACACTGGTGGTAAAATAATGTGTGCTTAGGTTAGGTAGAGATATACCACTTTACCTATTTCTGCCACCATAATGACAGTGTCATGTTCCGGTCTTAAGGATGGAGTATCCCGTAGCAAAATATGTCTGATTTACCACAGGACAGCGACCTAATACTTCTATGATATCGATATGCCGTAGTTATCTCTTACCATCAGGAGAACCACATGCTTATTTACTGCCTTCTTCCATAGAAATCTAAAGTTTTAAGTGAGTTTAAAATACTTTAATAGTGTTTGCTTGGAAATGAAAATATTTTCTTAGTTTCGCATTATTAGCGGTAACAAGCAAACTTTTAATATCTAAGAAGATTTTTAGATAAAAATTTCTTGAAGATTCCAGAGTCTCATGAAAGTGCTTGAATTATAAGGAAAGATAAGTGTTCATTAAAATGTATGTACTTATATTTATTTATATTTTAGCAATTTAATATTATAATAACTATTGACTGCCCCCCACAAGTGACTTGCCGTGAAGAGAAGTATGTATGTATGGTAATTTAATTATATTTTTAAATACTCTTTTTAACCCTAGATATCTAACCTTATAATGTACTCTATTTTTTTATTAAAGCTAACCATCCGTCGAAATGACGTGTATTAAAAGATATAATTTTTTTGGCATAACTTTAAAAAAAAAGTCGACTTCTTTTTATGCTTTTGTTTTCCAATACGTTTGTGAATAAAAATGCATTTTGTTAGTCGACTTATTTTATTAATTATTTAAATTACCATAACTTTTCTCAGACCACTTACATAATTAGGAACATTTTTAATTAACTACTTTGACATGCAAAATCAACGATAAATTAAAATAAAACATTCAGTCTTTTGGATTTGTATGTCACGTAGAAACATAAAAATAATTAAAACATAAAAAAAAAAAATTCTTTAGCACAAGTGACACAAAAATCACTTACCGAATATACTTAGCAACTTTGCACTTGGAACACATACTTTTGGTCATACGCTTTTTCTTACAGTGGCACTTCCCACACGTTTTTCTTTTGCGGTTTTCTCCACTAAAAGATGTAGATGGCTCTTCTCTGGGGTCATGGCCTTGAAGACGTGGAGATGGTTGGCGATCTTGACTGGTAGATGGTTGCATGGATAGAACGCTCCTAATTTTCTCTTTAACATGAGATGGCATCGTTATTTTTGCCAATCTTACCTTTAGCCATGGCTCTACAAGTTGAAAATGTAGGTTTTTCATAAAATTTCTGCGTGCAATTGGTTTTTGACCTGCTATCAGTAAATTGTGACAATGTGTAATGTAGCTATTGATTGAAGCAATATTGATAATTCCGTAAAAAAACACACATTGGCCATCTACTGGTTTTTCGGCTAGTCGACATATTAGAGCACATCTGATCGAAACTATCCACGCCACCTTTAGTCGAGTTATAAAACTCAATCATGTGAGGCTTTTTGGAGTTCGGATTGACGGTACCATCTTCATCACAGGACGACAGCAAATATATTACCTTCGATAGCTTTGGTTTGAAAGAGAGCAAGGTGAATGGACCATCGTAGCAAAATATTGAACTGCCGACCGGCCTCGTTCTACTGTTTCTCAGTTCCTCTGGAATCTCTCTTTTATTCCCTCGAAGCGTACTTACTATCGTCAATTTATATGGCTCGAGTTGCAGACTTTTTGCCAAAGGGACCGACGTAAACCAATTACTATCGTCAATTTATATGGCTCGAGTTGCAGACTTTTTGCCAAAGGAACCGACGTAAACCAATTATCTGTCGTAACATTCCTATTTGAACCATAAATTGCGCGTGTTAATTCTTTTACAAAATATTCACCTAAAGGTAGATCTCCTGTGTTAGTCCCTTTTCCAAAGTATGGTATAGCATCGATCAGGTAATAGGTCCCACTATCGCACATCATCTCAATTTTTATTCCGTATTTTGCGGGTTTATTTGGAATGTACATACGAAACTTACACCTTCCTCGAAAACCCAGTAATTGTTCGTCTATTGTAACATTTGTTCCAGGAGTATAATTATTGCGACATTGTGATACAAGAATATTCCAAATTACTCTGATAGGTGTGAATGGGTCGATTTGGATCCTTTGCAATCTCAAATCTCTATCATCAAATCGTAAACATCTTACAAGAAAATCAAATCTTTCGCGGCTCTTCACAGCGACATACCCATATCCGCAATAATTTGAGTTGAATAACTCATCTGAAGTTAGATGATTATCTTTTAGAGCAGCACTTAGAATAAGAACCCCTACTAACGCCTTTATTTCTAAAATATTTGTATCGCCTTGTGTTGTAGTTACAGTCTTATACATAGCCCTTTTGACAGATATTTCAACATTAGTCCACTTCACAATTTCCTCAAAAATCTCGATAGTAAAAAACTTTTCAAAACAAGATACTTCACCCGTTATTCCCCTACAAGAACGGGTAGGTCCCCTCGAAGTACGAACAATGTTCCTCGCCGAAGTTCTTGTGGAAGTGTTACCTTTAGTTGTAGTCCAAACATATCGATTTTTACCTCGTACGGTCCTTTGAGGCAGTTGTATGATGCTGCTTAGTGTGGTCTCTGAAGGTGCTGTATCTGAGATGACGGATGAACCACGTTCCACGTCTGTAGGTAAGTCTGGTGGTGGGCTTACATACCTTTCCTCGGTATCTGATGGTTCATAATTTTCATCACTTTTCACATCATCTTCCACTATAAAGTCTTCAGATTCGCTGGCAGAACTATCAAGTGCACCGCCAGTAAGTTCATGTTGTAGTAGATTTATTATTTCATCCTCTTGTAACGAAGACATGATATCAATCTAAAACAAAACATAAATTTATTTTAAAATAAACACGACCACTCGAATAAAATACTGACTTTAAAGCTAACCACCCGTCGAAACGACGGGCAAAGGTTAAGTATTTCAAAAACTATGAGACTTACCAGTATGCTGCATGCGACACTGCAACGGGCTCCCCGGTGACTGAGTTGGCTAGCCGAGACAGCACGTTACGATACGGCGATAAAAAGAGACAACGATATTTCTTCGCACTGCCCGTCGAATCGACGGAGGTTAGCTATCTAGGATTAAATAAATTGATCCATATGTTTGGCTTTTCTTTGGTTTGGGTTGGTTGTTTCTTGATTGTTCTTGGTCCATAATCCAAATAGAAATAACGGTAGTAATTTAGTTGCACACTCACTAAAAGAATTTTGAGTTATCGCTTTTATCTGTTATCGATAGTAATAGAAAGAGATAAAACATATTACATATTACACGACATTTCTAGAGACGTTAAATCTATCAGTTGGAAAACGTTGATAAAAAACATCACAATTTGACATAACCGGACTAATCTGACATGTCTAAAATATCCAATCCCTTTCGTTTTTGGTGAATTCGAAGAAGATAGCATGCATCTAAAATAAGTTTTTTGTGAACAGCAGATCACCACCATCTACAAAAGTTACCTTTAACCGACTCTAAAAATGAAGAGATTAATTCGTCTATGTTTATGATACTATGAATGGTGATAAGTGGTTTTTGAGTTACGCTTTACAACGAACATTTACGGGTTACCTGACGTAACATTGAAAGTAAAGTCAGTTTTTTGCCAAGATTTTTCTAAATCATTCTCTTGACGATGTTACAACTATTACTTACCTCATGTAAACTACCTGTATGTAATCTGAATGTCAGATTTTATTTCAGCTGAAGACTTCTCTGCTCACTTTATACCGATTTATATAATCCGCTATCTTCGATCCCAACATCATTATCTATCAGATGAGTTATACGTAATGATACTCAATCATGTATCTTCTTGTAAAAAAGATTATATATAAAAGTGAATCCTTATTTTCCTTGCTTATAGCAGCACGCGTAAGCTCATGAAATTATTTTGCTAATTCTTTTTTTTCTTTGTTATTATTATTGAAAGGTTCATATAAAACAATAAAAATATTAGATGTAGCCAAACCTTACGGGGTAAGCTGAGTGTAGAACTTTAGTCATCTTAAAACATTATATTTAATAATTTATGTTGAATAACATGGCAGATTATTTTAATTACGAATTTTCTTCATTAAAACATGGTAAAGGCATAGGCATTTTTTTTTAATTTTATCATTTGCTTTGATATGCGAAAGAGTTAACCGGAGCTTGGTGAAGCAACCTGTACATCTTTTTCTTTTTACATCTCTGTTCAAAATATGGCTATTTCCCCTTTTTGATTTATATTTGAAATTAAGAAACATGCAAAACAACACACACCAAACCATGCAGTGTATAGCGTGATTTTGTGCTTTGGGAAATTCCACACCACCAGAGTGGGTAAGTAGATTATGGTTCTCCGGGTTTATTGTAAGGTAAACTAAAATTTAGTTTAGGGTGTGATGTTACATGGTATATAATATGCTGTTAATTTTTTTCAATATCAAGAGGCAAGTTTATTTGTAGTGGTTTGTATCTATAAATATCACTTGAAGATGTACATTTGTTCATGTTACAATAACTACCAAGCGATGATATAATTGGTGATTCTCTGCGATTAAATTTATTTCGGACTAGTGATAAAAGCGGTGAAGGTGTAAAGTTATCTAAATTTATATAAGTGCGATTGCTACTTGGACTAATGTAAAACATACTGTTTTTATTTGGAGTTAAAATTTGTGACCTTGTAAGCCTAGGTCGCTTTGGTTTCAGAAATATTTCAATTTCACTATCGCTAGCAGAAGTATCCTTACTGATAGATAAGATTCCGGGCGCTGGTTTTCGAATTATATGTTCTGGTTTTGGATTTCATGTTTTTCTGAAATACTGTTATTTTTTATCACATGAATCAAATTACTTTTCGCTTCTTCTTGACATTCTCAAGACAAAATTATAACACCAAACAAAATAGTCACTTAAAATTGAAACACCAGACGAAAACTTTAAATGTAAATTAAAAATAAAACAACAAACAAAACAAAACAAAATTAAAACAACGTACTTCGACGCGGAACGGAACATCAATAACAACAAAAAATGGCAACCTTGCATCGTTCAGCGCGGGTGCGGGGTACGAGCGGCGTAGGGTGCTATTGACCATTCGCCGCACTAGACTAACTGTTTTTTCACTTGTTGCGAGTAGGGTCCCATAGTATAATATGTTAAGTATTAAAATACAAATATAATGGTATAGTCATCTTTTTCTAGTTCAAAATGTCACTGAGGTATTGCCTCCGCACTGAGAGAGAGAACGCTAAATTCTCTACGCACACGATGCAGGGTATGCGTAGGACAATATGACCACATGAAGCAGTGAACGTGTTAAGGAAGAAGAAAACCGAAAAATGCAGAGAAAATGGGAAAAATATTACTTTAACTCATACAAACTTTACGTAGCTATTAATGTCAAGCGACACGGGGTAAATAAAAAAAATATTGATGGTAATTTTGCTGAGCACCTTCTACACATATTTTTAGCGTATTCTATATTTTATTACGAAATGTTTTAAACAAAATGGTTTCAATCTGATATGTCTAATCTAGTCGGGATGGCAGACCTCGAGCAAATGTAAGTTCACTGGCTACCTTATCCCCCGAACCGGAACACGTCAACGGCAAGCACTGACGCTATGGCGACATGAATAGGTAAAGTGGTGGTACTAATCCGGGCGAGTCGATGCGAAATTCAACCACCTAATCAGATGTCACGGTGCTAATGACCACCTAGTCAGATGTCACGGTGCTAATGATGATGAGCCTATGTTTGCCTTTTACGAGCTGCCTGGCAGGAAGGCAGATGGTGTATTTATTCTACAAAGGAGCCCGGACCAACATAGGGACCAATGTTTTTGTAAGATTAGATTAATAGAAATGTCATGTGCAAACTAATCTGATAGCAATAAACGTATTTTGTCGATTCACTACTATCGTTGAAAGAATACGCAAGCAATAACTTAAAATTAGCACATCATTGTCACCATTGTAACAAGTCGACTAATACTATTTCTTTAATACTGGTAGCTTAGTACAATTAATCTCAGTCTACTTAATTAAAGATGAAGAAAGGAGGAAAGATGGCAGCGTATTACTTTAGAAATGAACTGAAGATTTTTAATCTTATAAAAGTAGAAGAATTTTGTTATACTTTTTATTTCAAAAGTATTAAGTTATCTACCTACATCTTTTACGCTGTCAGGTTTTTATTACGGCGGCAGTAATAGATAAGGTAGTGGGTTCTCACCTAGGTATAGTACTACTATTTAAATTATGCGCTTCGGCTTAACAATTTTTATTTTTTATATACTATAAGTTTTTGTACAGTATTCTGCCAACAGTAGTCTTGTTGATAATGACCCACTTTATCTATGCTCGTTAACGTATTCACTGCCACTCCATTTTCTGGACCTTCGCCTCATGCCGCACTTTTCTATATGCCTCAAAAGCACATCTGATATTTTGTTCCCATTGGAACCAAGGAATGATACTATCAAGAGAAACGACAAACTTGTTTTAAATTAAAAATGTAATTATTTAATGTCTTTATAATCAAATATCAACTATTTAAGTTTATAATGAACAAGTTAGAGAAACTACTTAACAATTGTAAAGAGCACAAATTGACTGACTGTCGAAACTGAAAAAAGCGAAAAGCAAAACACTATTAAAATTAGAAATTTCTCAATGAAAAAAACTTAAATAATTTTTTGATTAAAAAGCGCCAAATGCGAGTGTTCCAGTGAGTGACATATTGGACATAACTAGAATATTGCAAAATTAATATAACCCAGTGCAAAATTAATATAAACCCAGTGCCTTCAACGCACATCGTATGTGCGTCGAAGGCACTGGGCAAAGCTCGCTAAATATATGAACTCACAGATACGTCCAAGGCACTGGATGAAAGTAAAGAAAACGCATATAGTAATAAATAGTAGTAAATTTAAACTATGCGCTTCGGCTTTACACTTTATACTTCTATTTTGAAATTGGCTGTCCAAATCTAATTTAAATTTAATTTAAGCAAAACGATTAATAATTTAATAACAACTCTATATAGATATTTTTAAGTACATTCGGATTTCCGAAGCTTGACGAATGTAGCCGAAGCTCATAGTTTAAATAGTACTAGTAATAGTACAGTGAATGCGTTGACTAACAGGCAAAGAGGCAGACGACCAACCGAGGCCCGGACCAACAGAGTAAAAAAACGGAAAGAAAAAGATAGTATTTTCTCGCTCATATCTCCGAAGAGGTAGGTAGAGGCACAACTAGGCCACCCACGACTAGCCGAAGACACTAAGTCTTACAATGTGATAGGTGGTAAGCATATCGCCAACCGGGCACATATCCAATCCCGAGCATATAGCCCGGTAAAGTTGTAAAAACCTCGCGGTTAGCAACATATTAGCCATTAAAAAAAATCCCCAGCAATATTTTTTTATTATAAAATTGGGAAAACCAAGTTTTCTTCTTGTTGCCTGACCTAGGAATTGAACCGGGACCTCATGCAGTCAAGTCCAACACCTGGACCGCTACACAACAGAGGCGA
Organism: Calephelis virginiensis; assembly: GCA_002245475.1. Classification (NCBI taxonomy): domain Eukaryota; kingdom Metazoa; phylum Arthropoda; class Insecta; order Lepidoptera; family Riodinidae; genus Calephelis; species Calephelis virginiensis. The sequence continues at coordinate 188,920 of NJDC01009447.1, forward strand.
TCAACCAACAGAGTAAGTAAACCTAAAATAAGGTTTTTTCACATTAAACTCAATAACGTTTATGAATCTTACGAAGTTTCAAAATACAGTGTTTTCTCACGAATAAATTAACAATGACATTTAGAATGGATCCGGAGTTGATGCACAGTATATTCGGTTGTTGACGCAAAATCCTTGGAGCTTAGTCTACTAAATTAGTAATTAGACTTAATTCAGTAAGTAAATTATTTTCAACAAAGCGGAAACTTGTTTTGGGAGTTTCTGTGAGGAATTTGAACAGTGTAGTTGTAAACAGTTATGTACAACTACACTGTTAGTTTTGCATATTATACTCGTACTACTACTAAACTATATGTACAGTGTGTTCATAAAATTGGAACTGAGCCTTTGCCATGAGTTTACGACTTGTCAAGTTTACTATACTCCCTATCGTCTCTGTAAATAATTTGTATGAAAACTTTGATCAACGCCTCTGTTAGTAACTAAGATAAACATTTTAATCCAAAAGTGTAATAGATTTCGACAGGTAACTTACCGAACGTAAACTATTCCAACTCATGGTATAGAATCAGTTGAAAAATTTGGCTTTAGTCTATATAATAATAGGTCATTATTAACGAATCCACTGGTGATAGAGTTCTTTTCGACAACTTGCCCGCTTTCGGATCTACCGCCCCATTTATTCATTGCTACATAATGATTGTATGAAGTTCCGGTTTGAGGGTAAGCAAGCCGATAGATTTGCACAGTAGGCCTAACTCTCTGCCCAAAACACAGCGATGCACCTATTGCATTTTTAGTGTATACATGCAATAATTGTCTCCTGTCATCAGGGAAGACGTGTATCACATAAAAAAATGTGCAGATATTTCATTGCGACTATGGTGTGTCTATACATGCACTATACAGGCCTATCCCATTGTGCCTCTGCCCACCTCTTCCAGGATACGGGCGTGAAAAGTATCTTTACAAAACAAATATTTGTATATACAATTAAATAAAATTGAAGTGTCTTTTATGTATTATTAAAATAATCGCTATTTACTTATGATGTAGTAAGTACATTCCTTTCAATACGATACACGGTACATATTATGTAATTTTCACAATTTTGGCTCTCTACACTCTTGACAACTGTTTAGGATTATCGTCTCTATGGTCTAGTGGTTCAGTTGTTGGACTTGACTGCCTGAGGTCCCAGGTTTGAATACCGGGTCAGGCAACAAGAAGAAAATTGGGTTTTTCCAATTTTCTTGTAAGAAAAAGGTTGCTCAGGATTGGATTCGTGCCCGGTTGGCGATAGGTCTGCCACCTATCACATTGCGGGACTTAGTGTCTTCGACTAGTCGAGGGTGCCCTAGTTGTGTCTCTGCCTATCTCTTCGGATCCCTTTTTTTCGGATTATCTTTGAAGAAGCGACCCAACTGGTTGACGAGACTTTCACTGACAGACGGTTCTTGTAATAAGTATAGCAACTTAAGGTACTTTTGTTTAGACTATTTTGCTTACTCGCATTTATAACCACGCGTACGAATTAGCAGACAAAGCTAATAATAAAAACGACATAATTAATTGCAGTTAAACTGCAAAAACCTACTTTAACAATTTTTTTAAGTACAACATCACAATTTGATTATTATTCTTTAGCAAAAAGCAAATAATTTTTAAAAAGTCCCATTTAATTTTATCTCCATCCCACTAGTAGTTTTTGAGTTTTATTTAACAATGTATACATTTTCACTTATGTTGTCGACCGTATCAATCAAAACCTCCAGTTGCATGGTAAAATGAATTCAAAGCTACCTTGGAATCATGATCTATCTCTCTGAAAAGGACCATCAAAATCTATTAGCTATTGGTCGAGTAATCGCGTAACGTACATACAGTACTACTATTTAAATTTTGCGCTTCAGCTTTACACTTTTTACACTTTATACTTTTATTTTTTAAATTGGCTAACCTTATCTAAATTTAAGAGAAATTATTAATCATGTGCAATAACAACTCTGTATAGATAATAGATAGATAGATATTTTTAAAATACATTCGAATTTCCGAAGTTCGACGAATATAGCCGAAGCGCATAATTTAAATAGTACTGCTGTACTCAAAAAACACACTCAAATTTAAAACCTCATCCTTTTATAGAGCTAATTAAAAAAAGAAAATGTTACTGAAATGACAAGGACGTACCTTAATAAAAAGACAACAGTAACTTTGTTGTAACTTCGAAGTTTTGGTCAATACAGTTTAAGCTCATATTAGATAAACAATAACTAAGTAACTGGGTTTCAATATGTACTTCGCCATAACAGAGTTTTTGTTTCGGAATCGAGAGGAAAAAGTTATTGATGTTTTTTGGAACTTGGAATTTGTTCGGAAATTTTTGTTTCCTTCATGTTCTAATACAATGAACATGCAGACGGCTCTTCTAATGGCAAGATAACCTTATTCTATAGACAACATATCGCCTCTGTGGTCTAGCGATCCAGGTGTCGGACTTGACTTCATGACATTCCGGGTTCAATTCCCGAGTCGGGCAACTAAAGAAGATGTGTTTTTTCCAATTGTCTAATAAAATAATGTTGCTCGGGATCGGATATGTGCCCGGTTGGTGATAGGCTTGCCACCTATCACATTGTGAGACAATGTCTTCGGCTAGTCAAGGCACCCTTGATTGTGCCTCTGCCTATCTCTTTGGGGATATGGGCGTGAAAATACTATACACCATATATGTTTCCAGTACATCGTTCGCTTATTGCTGGTGGTCTACTCATTGTATAAAGGCCGAGTAAAATCTAATTAAAGAACGGCAAAATCTAACGGCTACCTTCCCTTCTTAACCGGGACATTAAATTCTTTATGGCAACAGGAATAGGTAGGTTGTAAATACCTATCAGGGCAAGTTTCTACACAGTAATTTACTACCATTGGTCGAATTATTTGTCTTTGTATCGATTATTGGTCGAATAATATTGGTTATGAGCTCCTTTTTGGGTGAGCTGGAACAAATCTCTTTGTCTGAGATAAGCTGACCTTTTGTACAAGTCTATTAGATTTAAAATTTGTTTAAGTTTTTTTTTGTGTACAGTAAATGATTAAATAAATAAATAAAATAATGACCCACGTAACCTATGCTCATTTTTTAAGCATTACCTGAGAGGATGGTCTATTCTGACAAGAATACCACAGAAACTAACTTTTAACTTTAATGTATTGGTTTGGCTCCTACATTTGTGGCAACTTTTTTATATTTTCATGCTATTTATCTATTATGGGAAAGAACGAGTAACATTCATAACAATCTATATATCTCTCTCAAGAACGGTTGAACTGATTTGGCTGAAAATTATGTATGTATGTATGGTAAAGAACGAGTAACATTCATAACAATCTATATATCTCTCTCAAGCACGGCTGAACTGATTTGGCTGAAAATTTATGGGGAGGTAGTTTCAAAAACAATAGAAGGACATAGGATACTTTTAGGCCTGTTCGATGGTGAGAAAACTGAGAAAAACAACATTTTAATAAACGCGTATACGTTAGATGAGGAATCATCTAACGTATACGCGTTTCATTATTTAATTTTTCAAAACTGACAATAATATTATGTTAGTGTTATTTATCAATGATACGATGCCATTAGAGGGTTAACATTATTGTTTTGTTACACACGTAAGTAAACGTCACTTAATACAAAATTAAAAATAAATTTGTGACATTTGTATGAAATCTCGTTAAATAAATATTAACTTTAAATTTTAAGTCAAAAAGCAAAAGGTTATTTCTAAAAGATTTTAATTGTCTTTTACGATAAAGATCATTTAAATGGAAATTCTAACTTTATTCAATTATCATATCAAATAAAATTAGATTATTATCCTTTTTGTTCAGGTTTTCACAGGAAAATTGCTTAAAAATACAATTATATTTGATTGCCTTTTTCAACTTTTAAGGCCCTTAATTAAAAGGGTATTAGCCAGCTTAGTTTTGCATAAAATTGTTTTTATTACATTGTGACGCTTCTTTGTGAAGTTTTCGTTCATAATACCGTTTCAGTCATAAAAGTTATTTTGGAATTTTAAATACTTTTGTTTTAATGATGGAATATTTAAAAAATTGAATTCGTATTGACAATACAACAACGCAACGCCGCGGGTAGCAGCTAGTGACACAATAAATTATACATGTTTGAATATGGACTCCTAATAACATTTATAAAAAAATATGAAAATTGGATCATCTAGAAAAAAATTATATTAAATTTGTTTTGGGAAATCCGTAGAAACTTGCGGTCAATGAATGGTCCCATAAACGTTTAAAATACCTTCACAATCAACAACAAAGCAAAGAGAAGTTGACCGACTAATAACTAAATTTTTCAATAAAGAGATACTGCGCAATAAATTATTACTTGTTCGCAATATGGACGCCGAACGCAAACATTAGCCAACCAAATTACAAGCACCGACAAAAATAGCGTTCTCTCTCCCGACAGAGAGTAATTGCCAACGGAGTGCGGGCGCGCAGTTAATTCCACTTATTTGTATTTCAAAAAGCGTGCTTTTTATTTTGTTTCCGCTATTTTCACTGCTATTACATGATTTCGGTTTTATTATTCATAACGATTCTTATTTGATATTTAAGTAATATTTGCTGTTGTATTAAAGGTATGACTGATGTTTTAACATCAGAGGACAATGATGCAAATCCTATCAATATTTTATAAGGGAAAGTTTGTGTGATTTGTTTTTTGTTTGTTCGTTACTTCTTCACGCTAAAATTGCTGAGTTGATTTTTATAAAATTAGGCACATACATAAATTGTATTACAACATAACATAGTGTTTATCCTGAAAAATGTTCCTGTGGGACCATTTACCATGCGGGCAAAGCTTCTGGCAACAGCTAGTATAACATATATTGTCTATAGGCTACGGTTATCTCTTTCTATTAGAAAAGCTGTGTACGTGTTCGCTGTTACATCAGGTAAACAGAGATATATAGAATTTTATTGTTTTTAATAGATATAATGAAATGAAATGAAATGAAAATTTATTTGCGGAATATGTGTGTTAAAAAGTTGTTATAAAGATATTTAAGAATACAACATATTCTACCACATTGTGGTGTGCAAATATTTAGTTAATTTTAAGAAGTTACATATTTCTATAAAAATGTACATTTAAATCACAGCCCTTATTTACATTTTAATAAACATTTTATTTATTTATGAACATAAGTTTAATAATTTGGTATAAATTAATTTAAAGGTAGATTAATTTTTAGTCCTATCTACCGTACACTACCACCACTTTCCAAACCTAGCCCGTCGGGAGAAGAAACGGCGAAACAAACTCCCCGGCAACCATG
>NJDC01009447.1:194396-226192 GCA_002245475.1 Calephelis virginiensis
TAAGTTTGTAGTTACAACTTCTTGATACTTAATCAACGACAAGCAGATTTTATAACTTTGTTTTCGTTTCCGCATTGACCAATAAACTCTTATCAAAATATTTGTTTGTTTGATACGCAATTTAGCTTCGTAGCAAAGGAAATAAAATTCATAATTTGTTCATTCATGAATGACATAATAAACAAAAATACTAGAATTGATTTATGAATATTATCATTTCGTATCCTTGAAAATTAAACATAGATACAACTAGGATACTTACGATTAAATGGAACTACTTACCGGGAGGTTCCGAAACGCCAATCCTTTTAAATTTTTATATCAGTGGCAGTTAATCTCACAATCACAATGTATTAGCAAACTTGTCGTCAACCAGGCACCTGTTTAATCCGGGGAAATGACATGATTTTTTTTTTCGATTTTCTAATGAGAAACATTTTCATAGAAACTGAGAACTATTCTAAGGGAAGCTTTCTAAAATAAGATAATGTAATGTAATAAATAACCTACGTTTGAATTACTCAAGTTTTTAACTATATGAGTATAAAATGTTAACAAAATCGGTCAAGAGGTTTAACCATTGAAGCGTTACAAAAAAAGACAAACTTTTTGTATTTATAATGTTATTATAGATTTTAGGTTAAGGTTTACTTTGCTAAAAAATGTTAGAGTTTATTTACTTTTATAAGATAATTAAATAAGTATATTAACGATCTCCGGTACTAACATTTATCATAAACATAAACTGCTAAAGTTACCAAGATTTTGAAATACAATAACTGTCATAATGTTGTTGAAGTATTTTAAAGAAGGTGTTATTATTTTTAATTGATTCTATATTGATACACTATCAGTATTTATAATAAAATTAATTCTAGGCCCTGTATATAATACAAACAGTCTTATTTTAATAATCCTAAATACTACTGAATAACTTTTTTCACGGTTTTCACCAACAGATTATCTGTTCCTAGGAATAGATTACGTATGAATAATTGAAATTTTGTTTAAATTACTTGAAATACAAGTGTATTTGTTTAATATGTCGAAAAATGTAAGCTCTATTAGTGAAGATGTTAATTATTATAAAAAATGTTTCATATAATAACAGTTCGGTGCAGGTCGACATAAATTTGGATCTTAGACCATAATTTTAACTTAGTGTAATTTTTCCCTATTGACACATTAATTCTTTACTCCATTAAACTTTGATGAACATCCCCTAATTACATTTAACTATTCGCAATCAGAAACTCAATTAAAACTATGGCAATTTGTAAGATAGTGTGCGTAATACATTTCTAATCACAACAAAGGGTCAGACAACGCCCATGTCCCGTCAAATCTCTGATATCACGGACCACTTGCTAAACACTGGGTAGTAAATGGGACAACCGGATAAGCTCTGTTCTTGACCCCGGCCACAGACTGCATAGTTTAGAGGAGGCCCGTAAGCGGGTTAGGTATCTACACGATTCGGTCTCAATGCGGTCCGGTAAAATCAGTCCATATTTCGAATTCAATACCAATTCAATTGTTATGCGATTAAAATTTCGATTGCATTCGTATTTTGCAGGTCGAAATCAGATTTGTGACTTAACAAACTGACGCGGAATTTTGTTTTAATAATTAAATTCAACCTGATAGTGTTTCCGTTTACATGGCGGACAGGTTTACATGAGAATGAAATGTATTTTTCATGCATGATTTTTACGAGTGTAACATGAAATATTTAGTTTGGTTAGTTAAATTATAATTACTATTGATTATCGAAAATGTGAGTAGGTATGTTTAGTTAAAAAAGCTAAAAGCTAAAAGCTTTTGTAACTAAACATACTGCACGTCAATATGATAATTAAAAACCAATCAAGATGCAAATGATTTTTTAAAATTTTCTTGTGGAGCCAGTTTCACCTTGAAAAAGTTCATTTTTTTTAAATAAATAAATATATCCATAATCATAAATGAAATGAAATGAAAATTATTTATTTGCGGAATATGTGTGTTAAAAAGTTGTTATAAAGATATTTAAGGATACAACATTGCATACCACATTGTGGTGTGCAAATATTTAGTTAATTTTAAAAAGTTACATATTTCTATAAAAATTTACATTTAAATCACAGTCCTTATTTACATTTTAATAAACATTTTATTTATTTATGAACATAAGCTTCATAATTTATTATAAATTAGTTTAAGGGTAGATTAATTTTTAGTCCTATCTACCGTACACTACCACCGTTTCCACACCTAGCCAGTCGGGAGAAGAAACGGCGAAACAAACTCCCCGGCAATTGGTGACATTATCAATAGAAAACATTCTTTTTTATAATTTCAAGATATTTAAATTCATCATCACACACCATCTTACTACGAACACTTGTTTTACTAAACACTATGGAAAACACGATTCTCAACCAATAGCATGCTGCCACGTCATCCACGTGTGGGGTTTTATTAGTTGGATTACAATTTTAGACAGTGTTTAGTTTGTTTAATTAACTTCTTATTTATTTTGTAGCAAGGCGAACTAAATTTAATTAAAATGTTAGAGGTATTTTTACTTTATCTAAAGGTTTTAATTCTTTGCCACAGTTTTCTGTAATTAGTCTGTTTTTGTATACCGCTATCTCAATAAGAAAAATAGGCTTTTATGATATAAAATGGTGTTCATTTAAAACATAGTTTCTGAACTTCGTAATGATCGTGTCTTTCAAAATATACACTTCAATGACACGCTGAACTGCTTTTAATTAATATACATATAATTTTGTTCTTAAATTAAATAACTACATCTATAATGTTGCCAATCAATAGTAGCTACTTCCCCAAAAGATATATTCCAAAATTGAAGATTCGTGTATAGAGTGCTGAGTAAATACACCCTTAATGGAATCTCTCGTTTGAAAGAGCGTATGTACTAAGGTACCAATATTCGTAAAGGCACAAAGTAGGCAAACATCAACAGTATATACTTACAGAATATACTACGTATTATATTTATTTTTGTAATGTATAAAATATGCACAATTAGAAAAAGAGATTTCTTTCTTCTTTTTTTCTAGTTTTGAAATCTCAAGTTATTTGTTTAATTCAAGAAACAAAGCCCTTACTCAAAACAAAATAAATATCTGAAGTATTTTTAACCAATTTTAAAAAGAAGGAGGTTCTCAATTCGACTGTATGTTTTTTATATGGTTGTGACACGATCACTACATCAAAAGCCAATGATTTATTGGTTCTTTTTTATTAGAAATATAGATTCCGAAGTTGTCCCATATTAAATTTATCATGATTCGACTTGTGATTTTTGAGTTGTACTCAATGGTGCATACATTTTTATTTTTGAGGAAATTTATTTGGAACCAGTTTGGAACTATTTGTTTGTTTGTTACACGATTACTACATCAATAGCTAACAGATTTTAATGATTATTTTCATGTATCGTATCATGTAATCGTATCATGATCCGACTAGTAGTTTTTGAGTTATATTTAACAATGCATAATTTTTTGTTTATCTTTACGGCCTGATCATTGACAACTTCATAAGTCAAATAGTTGCAGGCAGTTTTTACATTTTAACTTTGCTTTATTATTATATTCTTCATTCAAACAGTTTTAATCAGAACATTTAATTAAATATTTCCCGATTATGTTTTATACTAATTGTTGCCCGCGACTTCTTACAAACAATACAGAGATATTTCGTACTTAGTGATTGTCTCGAAGTACCTATACGTGACCTTAATCTTGAACTTTGATGAACGTCAGTTCAGTGAAAAGTGAACAAACAAACAGGCAAACTGTCAAAAAATTAAAAAGAGTTGTTTTGAGTTATCTATCCTATATACAACGCAAAGCAATAATTGTTTTTTTTTTATATTTCTTTTAAAGATTTGGTTCTGTTACTGTTTTTTGTACAGATTATATATGACCAGTTTATTTTTTTTTATTTATTACCAATCTTCGTAGATATTTGTGTTGTTGTTTACGTGTTGCAACTTTTTGGTTTTTTTATTTATTGACCGCGGCGTATGACAAAAACTAAAGATAACGGATTCTAATCGAATTACAGAAGAAAACATATTTGAAATTTTCCGTCGTCTGACAGAATTCCAAATATTCATATTTTAAATGTAGAAACACATTTATGTATTACTTATTTACCAACTCAGTAACTCCATTAACTTATATCTTAAAGATTAAATACAATAAGATGAATTTATTTTTACAAATCAAAAATATTCTTTAGCAATTAAGTTTAAGTCACGATGATTCTGCAAAAGCTGCAAGGATTTTGAAATGATAAGTTATAATTGATACGTTAAATAAGCGTTTTCTAGTTTGAAAATTTGAATGAAAGAAAACAGTGTTATAAAAACAGATAATTATTTGAATAAACGATCGACAAGTGCATATTTTTGTGATGTATACATTTTATTTTTGTGAATTTTACAACTGCACGTCAATATCAAAAGTCAGCAAATATTCGTATGCACTAAAGAATATTCAAAACGAATGCGTAGAATATCTGTAGCCCATATGTGATGTAGCACTCGCTACGCCTCGTTCGATTGGAATTTTGAAATTGAGAATTGGTATTTCAATTGGTTTGTGGCGTTAACGTAGTCGGTTCCAGAACGCAACTCCGAACTCACATCGCTACAAGTGCTACGACGTAGTGGAACGTAGTCGATTTGATGATCAGCTCAATATTTGCTTCGCAGTATTTGAATTTTTCTGTTCATAACTGTACGAAAAATTGGAAAATGTTATATCATACACGTTTTGAATTTTAATTATAATTCAAAGGGGGAAAAATAATGAAACAACTAATTGATTCTAATTTTATTGCGGAAGACATTTAATGAGATCAATTGAGTATTTTTCTTTTATTAAAAAAAAGTATCTTCACGACCATATCCCCGAAGAGCTAGGCAGAGGCACAACCAAGGCAGCCACGACTAGCCGAAGACACTAAGTCCCACAATGTGATAAGTGGCAAGCTTATCGCCAAGCGGGCACATATCAAATCCCGGGCAAGGTTTTTTTTCACAGAAACTGAAAATATTCCACACCACAGAGGTTTTTACTACATAGTAGAAAAAAATTATAAATTTTGGTAAAATCGAATATTTATTATGCTTTAAGAAAAAGAGAATAAACAAAAGCTTTTCGTAACTATTTTATTTATTTCTTGATTTTGTTAACTGATATTAATTATGTTATTATTTAAAAACAATGCACTAAAATAGGTATGTTTTCGATTGGAGGTAAAACGTGCTTTAAATTTAAAATTTCAAGCCTAAGTTAGTATCTATATCAAAAGCATATTTAAAGTCATAAAGTTGCTTGAAACAGACAAAAGCTATTTAAAACCTTTTACCTAAAGTAAACCTGCAGAGGAAATCGAATAAGTAATGGTGTTACACATTTATCAGCATACATCTTCTTTCAGAGCATGACGCATTTTTTCAGAAATTCAATTTACTTTCGCGCGTTGCAGCTGAGTTACTCGGAAAGCGTTGGGAATTCGAAGTAAGGGGAGTTTTCTAATTGTATATCCGTAAATTGATCTTCTACCTATGAAAAAAGTACAGATCTCTATATTTTATTATGTTAATTATTTGCTTAATCTTAGTTTTAGGAGTGTTTCTTAGGAGTAGTAGGTATGATTTTAATCAGATATCGGACTCCGAAAAAGAGAATGTTCTCAATTCGACTTTATGTTTGTTATGCGTTCACTCGGGCAATAACGAAAAGACTTTGATGTTTTTTTTAGAAATATAGGTTATTGATTAATAAAAATTAATATAATAAGTATATGATTTCAAGATGTTCGTTATAAATGTTATTAATCTGACCTTTTTTAAACTTTTAAGCTATACTTAACGATGCTAAAATTTCATTGCATCCTCTGACTTTATCGCGTTGCATAAAACATATTTTTGACGCAACAAACATTTTAAATGATGATGATGTCACCGAGAAATTGCTGCCGGTAAAGCACTTTTATGCCCAATTGATAGTAAGATAATATTTTGTTGAATAAAAGAAAGAAAAAATATTTATTTGCGGAATATGAGTGTTACAAAGATGTTGCAAAATTATTTAAGCCTTCCTACATATTCTACCAACTTGTGGTGTGCAAATATTTTAATAGATTTTAATCAAATTAGTAATTTTAGTTATCTATTTACTATATACACACTGTTTTTGTATTAATTACATGATTATCTATTAATAAAAACAATGTTGAGAATGTAAATTAATTTATCCCTATCTACCGTAAACTACCGTAAAGACTTATTTTACATTTGTTAGTAAGCTAATGTTAAAAAAAACTATCTTTGTTCGGAAGGTTAAGGACCTCTTCTACTAATTTTAATTTGTCATGAAATTGGAATTGGAATTTTTATGTAACTTAAATAATTATGTTACAAAATTTCATACAAATATTATTTTATAACATTTTTTTACATTTTAAACAAGGCTAGTGAATTTAAGCCAACTGTAATGGCACTTCAATAAAAAGTGATGAAACATAAAACTTGACGAACGATGTCAGGTTTCATCTCAGATATTGGATAAAAGCATTCACAGAACAAACTTTTAAAGAGTTATCCATCTCCCGAAAAATTTTCGAATCTTTTTGCTTTGAAACAAAGAAATTATTTCTTAAATTTTCGAAGAACTCGTCAAAAGTTTTGTGTATAAATTTAATTTATGCGAATTTTAAATAACTGTCATATCTTTGAGACTGTAATAATTTACCCCTCTTCAAAAAGTTTAAGCCAAATCGACTTTTTGGACATTAATTTATTTAATTCTTTAACTTCTTCATATATGTATATAAAAATCAATTGTTGTTCGTTAATCTCGCTAAAACTTGAGAACAGCTGGACCGATTTGGATAGTTATAGTTTTGAATTATTTGTAAAAGTCCAGGGAAGGTTTAAAAATTAAGAAAAAGGAAAAACTAAGAGGAAAATAGGAAAAACAACATTTTAAGTTTTTCTATAAAATAGAACGGGTGGGACGAAGTTAACCTTGGCAGCTAGTTAGTTGGCACATACATAAAAATATTTTAGCTTTCGCTTGAGATTTTTCGCTTACATATTACAATAAAATATAAGTACATAGTTACATTTTAACAAGTTTGCCCAGTGTTTGTGTGTGTGCCCTGTGTAGGACAGACCAACTACCTTTCTACCAGGTTGCTCTTGAGAGACGAGCGTATGCTAAATGGGTAATTTCCTACAAGACCACTTGTGGTAGAGGATGTGTGCGTGTGGTAGGAAGTAGACGGTCTATATATCTATGGTCTCTCTAAGTCGTGGTCTTCTATTACCACCATGTGTAATGTAATAAAAAAATCTATATTCTTAAGAGATAAACAAATAAACATGTTTTTTTAAACAAATACACGCCATTGAAATTGAAATACGAACATTACGAATACTAGCACTATGTAACAAAAATAAATATATCCAACGTGTATAAGAACGATGTAACGTAAAAAATGAAATTTGGTCGACGGTTGGCGTAATATTGTTAGGATTGTAAAAACGGTGAAAATGAATTTTCCTGGACTCGGACAAGCGATGGTAATTGCAAACGAAAACAGTTTGAGATTCGAATTCTCTGAAGTTCATCTATCTCCCTTGATTTCTACTTAGAAAGTTTTTCAATTAAGTTCGCCCTTAGCATGCCAGACATATTAAAAAAATGTCAAATCAGAAGACCTTTTTGATGGGTTTCTTGAGTAATGAAAATTAATTCATTGAATTATACTTTTCTTTTTTTAACTTTTATAGGAAAAGGCAATGGAATGTTTTGCATTAAATTAGGCGTGCTACGAAGGTTATACTAAACTCTTTGTCAGTTTAAGGAAAATAATAGTTCTGCACAAGGATAGAAAATATAATTAAAGCAACTCAGATTTCGATAAGTAAATCATCGACTTGAAAAACATAGAAATTACTTCATTTCCCTGAAGTTTCATCATCAAATCGAGATTTGGTGGCAATGGTCCCTCAGAAGTACGTTTTTTTTTTTCAAATAAAAGAATTTTTAAAATCGATTTAGAATTGAGGGAAAAATTTATCGTCATACATAAAAAATCAATTCGATCCGCTTTTTTTAAAGCCGGTTAAGAAGGAAATATGTTTCCTTTTTTTGTTTATTTTTTTTAATTTTGTGTAAAATTGTTCCAAGCAAAATCTCATTGATGAATAACATTTGTAAGCATCTGTGAGAAAGCTTGTTTTTTCTCGTTTTGGTCCAGGTTGGCTCCTTTGCAGAATAGACCATCTGCTTTCCTGCCAGAGACCTCGTAAAAGACGAGCATAGCTTTACCGTCACTAGTACCGTGACATCTGACTAGGTGGTAGAGTTTCACTGCGACTCGCCCGGATTGGTACCACCGCCTTACCTATTCCTGAAGTCATAACGTCATGACGTGTTCCGGTTCGGAGGGTAAGGTAGCCGACAAATTTACTTTAGCTCGAGGCCGAACATCCCGGCCTCAGGTTGGCAACGCACCATTAGCGCTTTTGGCGTCACAAAACGGCGGGAATATCTTACCATCAGGAATTCCGTCTGCTAGTTTGCCTTCCAATATTATAAAAAAAACCTGGTGTTTCACAAAAAAAAAATTGTTTGTGGGCAGCAAAGATCACGTTCCATCAAAAATTACTTGTAAAACCTACTTACTTACTAATAAGTAGTAAAACTTTCAAAAAACATATATTTGTCAAACAAGTAAACTTAGGGTACATAATCGTTGGCAAAATGTAGACATGTATGTATAATGAATTGGAAATTACGAACAAACTTCAGACTATTCCAAATTTTCCCCGTTTAATTTTAAACTTTTAAGAAACTTAATTTAAATTTTCGCTGACTTAGTTACTGTACAAGTTATACTTAACACAAGCAAGGAAACGACTTGGCAAAGTATTTAACTCGCTTGCAGATTCAAATTACAAAAGATCGAATTTTTAAACTTTTTTATTATCAAAACAATTTGCAATTTCGTCGGTTTAGTCTCGCAACAGTGAGATCAGAGAGTGAGTAAAGGGATTCAAACAAAAGTGTTGCAGAATAAGTTACGAAACACTATATTTTCAATCCTGTTTATAATAAAAACAGTTTACAATTTCTTTGAATACGTAACAGTGAGATCAGAGACAGAGGGAGCGGATTGAAACTAAACAAAAACGTAATAATGAAAAAGGACATGCTCCGTTGGTTTGTTCATGTGGATATAATGACAGAAGAAATATTGATTAATCATATATATATACTGCGAATATGGTCGATTGTATGTATGTACAAGGAGATCTAGGTTAAAATATTACAACCAAATTGTTTCCTCAAGGTGGTATCCAGGGTCTTCCAAACTTGTGTGTTTGTGTGTTATAAACGTAGAGGAAATAAAGTAGGTCTCCAAGGATCATGACATTTGTTACTAGATACCTCTGTCTACCTCGCAAGGCCGTGGTGGCGCCGTGAAGATATGTGGAACACTTTGCAATAAGTTGGCATAATATGTGATGATATGTAAGTATAGTACATTTACATGATGATAGGTTAACATTACTACATTTATTTAGTATTACTATTACTACCCTCAAGTAAAAAAGCAGACGGATTTCGTGGTGGTAAGAAATTCACCCCGCCTAGAGACACCAACGGTGGTAATGGTGCGTTGACAACCTGAAACCGGGATGTTAGGCCTCGACCACAAGTAAGTAAGTAAATACTTAGTTCAATATCAGTTCTAAGTATTGTTCATAAATTGGATGGCTCGACGTAAGAAACGCATAGCTAAATGTCGTACTTCGCACAGCGTTTTTCATTACTTAGCCAAGTAAACTTCTTGAAAACTGGCGTAAGTCCCATAATGTGAAAGGTGGCAAGCCTATCGCAATCGGGCACATATCCAATTTCAGGCAACGTTATTTTTTAAAGAACAATGAAAATATTCACTTTTTTGTTGAAATTTATTAATATCAGTCAAAAGCAAAAAAATATTCTTGTTGTACGAGAATTACTATCTTACTAATTAAAGAAGACAAAAACGAAAATCAAGCAAAACCACGGATAAAGGCTAATTCACACGAAAAAAGGTTTTTAACAAAAAGGAGAAATAATCAGGATTTTTCCACATGTTCTTCCGTGTTCGATCGACCGAGAGCACACCTGAGTAAATAACGTCTAATAGATGAAACGCTCACTCTTGATTGGATCTTCGGTATGTTTCACAAAGCCCTTTGTTACATCAAGATTCCGCACATTTGTATCTATTATTAATTCAAGGGTATATCGTTTATAATTGAGACAATGAATTAAATTTTGTAGATACAGATTAATATTAATATTGACAAAACTGTTATTGTATTCTATTAAATTTACTGTCATTATTATTGTTGTCAAATAGGCATCGCTTTCACTTTTAATGCACAAACTTCATATTATAAATTAGATTAAATCAAAAACTAACTTAACATATTTTACAATTAACACTTCAATGTACACATATAAATAAGAACAATAATAGCAATAAAATAAAAAAATTTTTTTTAGTAAAGAATCATCGAAATCGGGCCATCCGTTCAAAGGTTATGATGCCACAGACACATGCTAGTTTACTTGTATAGACATCTATTTACCATATTGTAAAATACACATGTATGTTATGTAATATAGTTAATAGATTGACATACAGGGATATTTATATGCTTACAATATGTGTTTTAGTTCAAGATACCAATAGATATGTATCCTTAAATAGATACAAATGTAAATCCAATATATTATAGTCAAACGGGAAACGGCCCAGAATTCTCTGGTTAGAAACCTCCTAATAATGACTGTACCCAAATGTTATTACGAAAACACAATCAAGTAATTTATTATTCCTGCAACACGTTTTCTAAATCTACAAGATGAATTGGCTGTGGTAATAGGCTTGGTGTGGATTGGTCTTTCGTGTTTTACTTATACATAGAGAGGTGCTACTAATAATTGATTAATAGGGTAAAGGTTTCGAAGTTTGGCTATTTTTCAAGTTTATTTCCTTATGCTGATTTTGCATCGAAATAAAAAAATAGGTATTAACGATCACAACGCGATTGATTGTTAAGTGTCAAATAAAACCGAAGTACCTACAAAAAAAAACCTTTAAAATTAAGTATTTTCCTCGATTTTTCTAACATTACATAATAAGATCCGGTTTTGGTGGCAATGGGACCTAGTAAGTACACTCTTTAAATAATTTTTTTTTGTACACGAGGTGGTAAACGAGCAAGTGGGTCACCTGATGGAAAGTGACCACCACCGACCACGGACATCCGTAACACCAGAAACATCACAGATACATTTAAAAAAATAATTTATAAATCGACTAGTAACCCTCCCTAGTTTTGCACAGGTGAACAAATCCGCTATGTTACTCGTATCCTCGTACTATAAATATAAATCTTATTTTTGATTCATTTTATCTATTTAAAAAACCGCATCAAAATTCATTACGTTGTTTTTAAAAAAAAACTAAGCATACGTAGGGACTTACAGCGGAAAACTACTTTGTTTCATACTATGTAGTAATGAAACATGCATAAAAATGTACAAGTTAAAAAAAATAATCACCTCCATTTTTTGAAATGCTTAGTTTAGTTTTTTTTTATGCCAATATCATAATATTTTAGCTGTAATTAAGGTTTAAATTATCCATTGAATCCCAAACATCTCCGAACAGCTCCGCGACTTGAGAAACACTGATACGGGAGCACTTGAGTTTGAAAGCTACTAAAACACACAACTGCATAATATTTTGTGAAATATGACAAACCAAACAAAAAATAAACGTTTAAGTTACTGGTGCTAGTTTAATTGCGCACTCACTTAATTATTGATTTTAAGCTAGCGCTATCTTCTTTTAACGATAGTAATAGAAAGAGACAAAACACATTTAGTGCTGTCAGGTTTGTACCCGACATGTTTAAAGACTTTTAATCAATTCCTCGGAAAAGGATTAAAGAAATTACGGGTACTCTGTCACCAAATGATGAGTTCAGAAAATGTTTCAAAATGGAATTTACAAGTTGGTAATTCTTAGGTCATAGGCCGCTTTCTAAAAAGTTTCTTCAAGTCCTTATCCCCGAAGAAGTTTGCCCACTTCTTTTTAACGTTTCAAAATGGAATTCACAAGTTGGTAATTCTTAGGTCAGAGGCCGTTTTCTAAAAAGTTTCTTCAAGTCCTCATCCCCGAAGAAGTGGGCAAAAGCACAACCAGGACATCTACGACTAGCCGAAGATACTAAGTCCGAGCATCCACGGACACATATCCAATCCCGGGCAACATTATATTTATAAGAAAATTGAAAACACTTGTTTTTCCCTTTTGCCGCGGATTGAACCCAGGACCTAGAAAAGTGAAGTCCGACACAAGACCACTAGACCGCAGAAGCGTTTTTTATTGAATTTGAAATACACGGTCTACTATGTAATGTCCTATGAGTAATTTGTGTAGTTAACTTGGACCAAAAAATAAGACTTCTACAGACTCATACTTTAACGTTGTCCATCTTTCAGGGTAGGTAGAGAGAGAGTGCTGAATGCCAAATATAATAACTCCTGTAAACCAGCCCAGTTTACTCCACATTCATTTCTTTTTTCATAAAAAACACACAGCTGTCGAAGACCCTACGCGCAGATAAAACCTTAGCGATTTGACCGTGGAATGTCAGTCTAGGTCTTCTTGTGTACTTACACTAATTCCCATTCTTATCTATAAGAAAGTAAGTAACATAATGTACTTACATCCCCAAAAACATAGACGCAACCAGCGTTACCACGACTAGACATTGGTACTTAATGCCGCAATGCTATAGCTAGCAAACCCATCGCCAACCGATCACTTATCCAATTCTGGCAACGTAGATTTTATTCAAATTAATATTTTTTCAAGTTTTGTTTTTCAAGTTTTCAACATTCAAATAATAAACACAGTAAAACAGCAAAACTCTGCGTACACAAAAATTTGGTATTTTCCTTTTCTGTATCTCCATTTTCAGATCCAGATTTGGTGACAATGGGACTGCTTTAAATCGGTTCAGAAATGACGAAGAAATCGATTATCGTACATGAAATAATATGAGTCGAACCCATTGCCACCTTTTGTTTTTGAAGTCTTTAAAAATACAATTTAAAATGCCAGATTCGGGCAACCCTGGATTCGAGTGGCAATTAGTTTTACTCTTTTTTTATGATGTTGGAAGGCAAACATGCAAACGGATTTTCTGATGGTGAAAAATGTATGATGTCTAGAAACACCAAAGGTGGTAACTGTGCGTTACCAACTTGAGGTTGGGATGTTAGGCCTCAAGCAAGAGTAAGTTTACCGGCTACCTTGCCCTCCGAACTCCGAACACCGTCAACGGAAATCACTCACGTTATGGCGGCAAGAATAGGTTAGGTGGTGTTACCAATCTGGGCGAGTCGCTGCGAAACTCTACCACCTAGTAGGTTGTCACGATGTTAGTGACGATAAGCTTGTGCCCGCTTTTTACGAGCCGCGGGGTAGGAAGGCAAATGGTCTATTCTGCGAAGGAGCTCGGACTAACACTGGAATACTCGAAGCCACAAATACTTAATAAATCGCTTGTAATAAACGCAAATCTGTTTCCAAACAAAAACCTACACTCGGTTAGCCTATTATCCCCGGCTTCGCTGACGAAGCCTCAATAAATAGCCCCAGTCAACAGCAATATTCAATCGAAGCGGTAAAACGTCGCTAGAATTTTTACCTTTACAGATCACCTCATTTATTTTCAGTGACAAACCATTTGTAACGGATCGTCGTGTATTTCACTAGATTCAAATTTATTTTATACTTTTCTTCCTGTTATACACGGCTTTTCATGGGTATTATGGTCTTTGTAAGGAAATTGTGTTTAAAAGGAAACGTTTTATTTCTTTGTTTGTGTGCTTAAGGCTCATTTTTATAAGTATTCTTGATGTCAAATGTTTGTTTGACCTTTTTTATTCCCTTCTGTAAAATGAAAAACGTTGTTTTAGATTTAACGTCGGGGATACTTCTCATTGTGCTAGAAAGATTTAGACTAAAGAGAAAAAGTATCTTCACAAGGCACAACCAGAGCCCCAACAACTCGCTGAAAACGCTAAGTCCCACATGTGATAGGTGGTAAACCTATCTCCAACCGGGCACATACCCAATTCCGGGGAACGGTATTTTCATTTGAAAATTTAAAATATACTTACATCTCCAAATTCCAAATTTTACCCCACCACACTGGACCACAGAGGCGATTAAAGAGATATTTATGTTAAAATAATAACTTCTGTCTTACTTATTGACTTGCCGTAATGAAAGTGTTTCGTGCTCAGATTTGGAGGGTTAGGCTGCGTTTACACCAGAGATGTACGAGGATGCGTAGCGAGGGATGTGTTTGTAAGAACCAATAGAGTCGCTTACTTTACCTTACCTTGGTCAGCAGAGCTTTATTGGTATCGATTCTATTGGTTCTTTAAAAAACCATGCCTCAGTGCACATCTCTGGTGGAAACGCAGGCTTAGGGAAAGCGTCTGACTTTGGCTCTGAAAGCGCGTTTTGGTACCACCGCCTTACCTATTTCTGCCGCCATAACATCATGATGTGTTCCGGTTAGGAGGGTAAGGTAGCCGGTAAACTTAATTTTTGCTCGAGGCCTAACATCCCGGCCTCAGGTTGGCAATACACCATTACCACCTTTGGTGTCTCCAGGCGGCGTGAATTTCTTAACATCAGGAAATCTGTCTGCTTGTTTGCCTTCCAATATCATAAAAAAAAGTTTGTATTCCAATTGGTCTGGCAGTTCGTAACTGATCACTACTAACTAGACCGCTAGTCATACACTGCTGTACAGCAACTTGATCTTGTATCCACCGCTTAACCTACTCCTGCTACCGTAATAACAATTTCTGGTCCGGAGAGTATGGTAGCCGGTAGACTTGAACAATTGGCCTAAGACCTTGGCCACAAGCAACTTATCTACAACATTTATGTTACCTATAGGCTGCGGCTATCTACCATCGGAGTCGTGAGCTTGGGCGCTGTTTTGGTCAAAAAATATTACTCATTAATTTCTCTCGTACTTTCCACAATACATATTTATTATTATATTTAAGCCTTTACCATGACTATAGGAGTGTTTAAATAGTGAAACCGGTTGGCTAAAATATACTAATAAAAAAATATTCTTTAAAGTGCAAGTGGAATTAATGAACTATGTATATAATGGAACTCCATAAACACCGGCGATAGAGAAGTATAGAAAATATAAAAATATAGTTTTTATATTTTAATTATATTATATTCCATATATGATTGCAATCAGATGATCTCTTCCTCGTCATTAGCCGAACAGTAAAATAGAGTGAAAAATATGAAAAAAATAACAGTATAAATCATTGTCTCCAGATATTATGAATGAAATTGGTTACCGCCATTGTATGAGATTGCTGAGTCTCAACACAATGAATATTAGAGTAACCTCCAAATAAAAGGCGTCATATTAGGTGGGAATCATCCATATATTTTTTCCCCGTGTTGGCCCGGGCTCATTTGCAGAAAATATCATCTGCCTTGCTACCAAGCAGCTCATAAAAAGCAAGCATAGGCTTACTGTCACTAGCACCGTGACATCTGACTAGGTAGGTGGTAGAGTTTCGCAGAGACTCGCCGGGATTGAAACTACCGCCTCACTTATTTTCATCCATAACGCCAGTGCTTGCTGTTGACGTTTTCCAGTTCGGAGGATAAAGAAGCCGGTAAATTTACTTTTGCTCGAGACTTACTTTTTTAGCTAACATCCTGGCCTCAGAATGGCAACGCACCATTACCACATTTGGTGTCTCAAGGCGGCGTGAATTTCTTACCATCTTAAAATCTGTCTAGAAAAGACTTCCAATATTATACAAAAAGTACTGATATTATAAATGCGTTTTTGTTTTTTGATCTTTGACGTTCTAACGAAGCTATGTTACGGCAATTGCGTGCGCTACATGTTTGCGTATGAGTGTGATGTGATGTGTGTGTGTGTGGGTGTGTCTGCTTGTGGCGTCATACTCATAACTCATGATCTGATGAATCTATTTGATGCGATGGATTGGATTCTTAGAAAGTTTATCGGTAAGCCTTACTACAAGACTGGAACACGATAGTGGTGAACGCCGAATAAATGTTTTATAGTGGTGGTATGAAAACATAAGGTAATTGCAAACTTTGGCACCTCAAAACAATAAAAATAAAGCTCTGAACAGATTAGTGAAAAAAACGTTTTTTTTAATTTCAAATGAATTGCAAAATATTTCAGTTTATTTGACAAATCGAAAACCAATACGGAATAATTAAACATTGCAGTCTTTTGATGGCTTTCGGATATATAATATTTGGCAATAATATTGTGAGATCCAATTACTTCCAATCTATTTTCAATGTAGCTTGTGGTTAAAACAAAATAAAATAGATTGAATTTTATTGGTTTCAAGCGATACGGTTACAAAAGTTTGGTGACAAAACGAAAATTGCTAACGCGGCTTCAACTGCAAAGGTTTTATTTGGCAAGCGTATATATTTTTATGTCATACAAAGCAAAAGTCTTTTTTTCGACGTTTCAGAAATGTAGCAAAATTTAAAACTTTCTGAAAAAAGAAGTAGATTCTATTCTTTATAGACACTCAACAAAGTTTTCTCCGTATTGGTCCGGGCTCATTTGTAGAATAGACCATCTGCCTTCCTGCCAGGCAGCTCGTAAAAGGCGAGCATAGACTTACAGTCACTAACACCATGACGTCCTACTAGGAGGTGGAGTTTCGCAGCTACTCGCGTGGATTTGTACCACCGTCTTACCTATTCCTGCCGTCATAACGTCAGTGCTTGTCGTTGACGTGTTCCCGGTTTGGAGAGTAAGGTAGCCGGCTGCTTGTTTGCTTTCCAATATCATAAAAAAGACAAACTTCATAATAAACCTGATAATCGTGCGTTGCCGTTATGTATAGAAAATGTTCAAAGACACACATCGCAATAAACTCGATAATAATAACCTGATAACCTAGAATGCATATCAAGTTAATTTTGTAAGCTAGATCACCTACCCATCTTCCACACACCAACACCACATTCATCACAAACTGGAACTCTGTGATGATAAGCATTGAGGTAAAGGTGACAGGAATACACAATATGATATCAATATGTACAATCAATACCTTACCTAGTCACGATCACAGTGTGAAGGCCACTCAGTTGATTCTATGGCATCACACTTCCAAGATAACCAGCCTAAACAAGGAATTGGTAGTATTTTTTGCAAGAGACTGTCCTATAGTAATAAAAAGATATAAGTGATTCCTTCCGAAATAATGAATTACAGCTAAGTACCTACATATTTCGAATTTCTTCTCTTCTTCCACTTGAACCTCTTTAATTAAAGAGATAAACTGTAGCTTTGTTGTTTTACGAGTAAAAGAATACAAATGACATATTTTGTCAAGATTGGCTTAGGGTACAGCACACAGATAAAATTATGAAAATGCCTCAAATATGTTTTTGGTATTTTGAGTCCGCATTTTTTTACAAATACAAATGTAAAATAGTCAATAGGTATATTTATTTAAATTAGTATTGTAAAATATTTTTTTTAAATGTCGATAAAAACATTCTAGATACTCAAAGGAAAGTGTTAATTTTAAATATACTAACAAGTTATTAATAAAAAAAAAATAAACTGTTAGCATCGAAACATTAAGAAATTTAAATAAAAATAACATTTAAAATAAAAAAAGGTAAGCAAGAGATTTAAAATAAATACAAAAAAGTAAACACTAGGTACATTAAATATTTAATGAAACTACAAATAAATGTAAGAATTAAACTACAAAAACAAAAATATTCTTGTTCTCTTTTATTTTATTCTTTTTGACATACAAAACTTCTGTTTTTTGTTACCTAGGTATATTGTATAAATATATATTTTTCTTTAACGAGTTACTGCCAACCAAAAAAAATTAAGTTATTTCGTTTTACAGTGGCAAATGTGACATGAAATAAGATGTACAACAAATAAAGCTACCTTTTAAATAAGCCTACTGCCTTATACATAATAAGGCGTTAAGTGTTATTCCAAACAGTATTAGTATAAATGAAATTCCGCCTACTGTCGACAATAGAAGTATGAAATCAAAGTAATTAAAAGATACAACAAATGGCTACTTTTTAACAATAGATATTAACGAACATAAAAAGACTTATATCACCCCGTGTAATAACCAGGCTACAAAGGATGCCATATAATTTTACGGGGTACAGTGATACTTGGAAATGAGATGTAAATTGCCCCGGTTTGGAGCACCCAGATAGCGGGGAATGTTTTCAGGATTATAGATATGCCTATTTGTTTCACTTAAAGATTTTCTTGTGTTTAAAATATAGTTTGTTTTTCTAAAGCTTTTTTCTATGTTATTCTATGTTATTAGACAGAAAAAATGTACCTGGATTTCTAGGTGGTAAGAGATTACAATGGCCTGTAAACATTGGAAATATTACGTGTATGTCTCTATCTTGTCGCCGGAATATGGACTTTATTAAGTGAAAATCTACTCTCTGGTGACTAGGTGTAACCCAATTTATCCTCCATGACCATGACAGTTATCATGGCGGCAGAATGTCTACTCTTCCAAGTTATCACAAAATAATCTAATACCAGTTATCTTGATGGTAATGACCCATTATACAATTGCCCGCCTCTTACTAGCTGCAATTCAGAAAGGGAAGGTCGTTTATTCTACGCAGGTTACTCGGATTAACACGGGAAAATTAGTGGATTCTCTCGAACTTTATAAGGATTAATTTCTTTGCCAAATTTTTTCGTTTTAAGTTTCGTAGTGTACCATTAAAAGAATATGTCTGTGAAATGTTTTCAACATTGTAGATAATTAATTTAATACATATTATGTGCTTGTAACTAAATCTACTAACTAAAAACCAGTTAACGGAAGTTTTCTCGTACAATTTTGATTCTTTGTAATAAATTGTCTTTCTTTCCTTATTTTTTTAAAGCCTCCTTACAGATTTTGTATTAAGATTTTTGATTTAGACAATTTTTCCGCGCTTAAGACAAGTTTTCAAAATGCTAGTAGAGAACATAAATTTCACCTCAGAAAAAACACCAGCAAGAGATGATAGGTACGATGGGTTTAAAAAAATATGAAGACATTTTACAGCCCTGCGCCATCTTATTCGCGCAAGTGCCCTGCGCCGTCTTAAGAATTTTCGATCAGGTCACGTGTCCTGAGACGAGTTTAGAAGTTTATGCCCATTCTAAAAAAGTGCTCAACGCCGCTAACGAAGTTTTCACTTCAAAAATATTATTGTTCTTAGTTGATAGTATTGCTTAAGACAACGGTTGACTTCAAAGGTCACACACACAATCGCACAAACACAGTCCTACGCAGTAAAAATACTACGAAATAATAATAAATCTTAATAAATAATAACATTTGTACTTGGAGGGCTTTTACAGCTGGATAATTTTTTGCACTAAATAATTTAAGCGCAGTAAAATGCGAAAAACTCTTCACGTTTTTAGTAAGTAAGGACGTATGTACGTACAAAAAAATTGAATATTTTCCCAGATTTTCATGATGATGATGATGATGGAACCTATAATCCGCTCCAGACTTAGGGGTGATGTGACTACCTCAAAAGCACGCTCTTAAATAAAAAGATTTTTTGAAATCGGTTCAGAAGTGAGTGATAAATCAATTGACATACATGGAAAATAAAATATAGAAGTAAATAAGAACGTAAAATTAAATAAGAACATACATCTTCCTTTTTTGAAGTCAGCTACAAAACGTACAATTTAGATTGATATTTTACAACAGAATATTGTATTTTCTCTTAAAACGTTTTGGTTCATCAATCTATATTTAGAACCATATTTGCGAAGCCACTTTATTACAAAGTTATAACATAGCAAGTTAAATAAAAGCTCGTTAAAAAGGTTATATGGCTCATAAGCAAAGGTGCGCCATTAAAGAAGGTATATAATATAATAAACACGAAAAGGATCCCATCCTAATTTAATATTAATTCCTCGCCTCCAAATTTAATTAAACTCAGAACAAACGCTGTGAAAATGCAGATTGTCTGTTAATATTTATAACAGCACTCCCTTTATCAAAGTAGGGTTTGTCCCTCGTGGCCTGTGAACCGTCAACGGTCTGTCAAGGCCACGAACTCTCCTTATCTTTACCATGAAACTCTACCTTAAAATGTAATAGGTTTTATAGATTTTAGGGTCTTACAACAGTATATCCGCGAATGCGTACCTGCATAAAGTGTACTTGCGACAGTTGGCGGCTGTTTCTAGTAAAACGCTAAACCAGTTTAAACTAGTTGTTCGACATAAAACGTGAACCATCATGGCTCATTGTGAACAGGCGGCGTAATAGATATTTTTTTGCATTTATAATAGTTAGACGACTTGGCAACTTGGTATCGCTTGACAAGGCTTTTTTTTTATGATTTTGCAAACAAGCAGACGGATTTCCTGATATTAAGAAATTGACGCCGCCTAGAAACACTAAAGGTGGTAATGGTGCGTTGCCAACCTGAAGTCGGGAATTTAGGCCTCGAGCAAAAGTAAGTTTACCGACTACCTTACTCTCCGAACCGGAACACGTCATTACGTTATGGCGGCAGGAATAGTTAAAGCGGTGGAACCAATCCGGACGAGTCGCTGCTAAACTCTACCACCTTGTCAGATATCAGGGTGTTAGTGATGGAGAGCCTATGCTCGCCTTTTACGAGCTACCTGGCAAGGAAGGCAGATGGTCAATTCTACAAAGGAGCTCGGACCAACACTGGGAAACAGTATGTGAGAAAAATAGTAAATATTATTTTTCCTGCTCTAGGAACCAGGATTTTTTTCCTTGCAATTCTACTGGTTTTCACTACATCAGATCCTTTTCCTGATAATATATAAAACAACAAAAAAACGGGAATAAGCAAAATTTGTCCTTCTATTTACGCGTAATGTGATGCGATTAAGAGTAATGGGGAATATTTTTTTTACATGTTGTCTAATCTCCGACATAATCAACACAGAGCCACCTGTAACTCGTACTCAAAAACAATATATTTTTTTTTTGAAAACAACTTTGAGCGCCTCGTTGGTCAAGGGGCAAGCGTACACTCTTAATTCCACCGACCAACCGTGAGACTCGGAATGATTCCCAAAGGGAGCAGACTTTTGTGTTATGAGCATTTGGGTTTGGGTGTTTACTAAATTAATTTTATAAATAAATATCCCTGGACAATCTACACAATTTGAGCTAATTACTTATTACCCCAAAGTAAGTTTATTCTGTGTTCATGTTATGGTTGCATAGAAATACTTAAATAGATACTGAAACATATTTAGTAAAGATTCAAACCTAGAAATACAGACATCTAAACGTTACATCCTAAATTTGTTCTGTAAATCCCGTTTGTGGTAAATTAAACAAAACTATTCAGTTATTTCCCATGAGTACCATGCAAGTGAGGCCCAACGATTCCGATCCCACTAAGAGATTATTCTGGAAGTTATGTTTTGTTCGAGAAAATTCTGGAAATTAATGAGGGTAGAACACATGTTATGCCCAACAGAGAACCATTAAGGGCTGTGTTTTGTGTCTAACCTAAATAAATATTTTAGGCATATTACAAAAAAAAAGAGCATCAACATAATTGTATACACGGAATTTTTGAAATGAATTATCATAATATTAATACACGAAGCAAAAACTTTAGACCCTTTTCTACGAAAAGTTGCATAAAAAACCTTGCGGTTGGCAACATATTGGCCATTTAAAGAAAAGCAAATGGAGGAGAATTAAATTTGCACACTTATTCTTTATATAGTGCATTCATTCAATAAACAATTTGTTAGTGTGTGTTAAAGTTACGGTAGCATGTGTAGTACGTGCTATACCATAACTACAAAAACAAAAATATTGATTACGATAAAATATCACAGTGGCGCACAAATTGTATTCATAATGTTTTGAAAAAATTAGTCAGTCTTGATAAATGTAGATGGCGTTCTTATCAAAACGATAATTAACAATGGAATCTTAACAGTATTTGAACATTATATTTTGATAATAATT
This sequence comes from Calephelis virginiensis, assembly GCA_002245475.1. Lineage (NCBI taxonomy): Eukaryota > Metazoa > Arthropoda > Insecta > Lepidoptera > Riodinidae > Calephelis > Calephelis virginiensis. Next base: position 216,626 of record NJDC01009447.1, read on the forward strand.
TGAATTGAATAACTTATAATTAAAATTTACTGAGGTCGAATTTCGACCAATGGGCGACCACTTGTCTATATAAATAAATAAAATTTAAAAGTCTTTTTTTTATGACATTGGAAGGCAAACAAGCAGAGGAATTTCCTGATGGTAAGAAATTGACGCTGCCTAGAGACACCAACGGTAGTAATGGTGCGTTGCCAACCTGAGGCCAGGATGTTAGGCCTCAAGCAAACGGAAGTTTACCGGCTACCTTACCCTCCAAACTGGAACACGTCATGACATTATGGCGGCAGGAATAGGAAAGGCGGTGGTACCAATCCGTGCAAGTCGCTGCTAAACTCTACCACCTAGTAATCTCTGAATCTGTTTACGGTATCTATACAAAAACAACATTGTCGAAAATTTTTGTCTGTCTGTCGGTGTGTCCGTTTGTTCCGGCGAATCTCTGAAGCGACTGGATGAATGTTGATGGGTTTACCACAGGCATGTAGTTGATGAAATGAAGAGTAGAAAAAATCAATATTAACTAAATCTTTTATTTAACAAATATAATTGAAGTGTCTGTAATGTTAAATTGGCTATTGGCCATGGTTCTCTTTTACCATTAAGAGAGACGTGTGCTTATTCGCAGTCTTATCATAAAAATAAATAAATAAAATTGAAATTGAAGTATTAGCTATTTAAAGTAAGTTTGCATTGACATGCATTAAAACTGTTGTTTTGAATATTGGCTATACTTCAAATTCAACCCTGGGAAAATGCCAAACTCAAATATTCCGAAAACCTGTTGTAGTGGCCGAAAAAGCGGAAATCTAGATTTTTGCTTCCTGGTCAACAGAAGTATTCGTTTCAACGGCAACCGGAAATAACATTGGAATTCGAGTATTCCGCCATTTCGCACGTCCGGTACAGAATTTCAATTCTACATGTTTTGCCTTACTCGCTTTTGCCACGTACTCGCAGGAGGAGCGGATGAATTTTAAATGAGAATTCCTTTTCGGAAACGTTAGTTCTAGAAAGAATTAGCCCTTTTTCCTTTTTACGTGAGTTTCTCTTTGAAAATACTTGTTCTTTAGTTACTTACAAACTTGTGGATGTTTATTTTGTTACCAAGTTAAATGAATATAATTGTTTTAATAGCTTCTAAACAATTAGAAATGTTTTCTTGGATATCTCTTTTTTAATAAAAAGCACTGTAATAAAACCACTCAAAATAACATAAGTTGTTAACACTGATCACTGGCAAGAGTTTGAAAATTACTTGTTAATAGTTTTAATTAGATATAAATTATAAAGAAGGAACACTTACAAATAAATAACAATTATTCAAATTAGTGGTCGCCCATTAATCGAATTTCGACCATTATTAATTTTAATATCGTGTTGATAAGAACACCATCTTCATTTTTCAAGACCAAGTACTTTGTTTCTAAACTTTTTAGTGCGCCATCTGTGATCTTTTATCGTTATCATCAATATATTTGTTTGTGTGTATGTCAAATGCATGTTAATATGGGTAATGTTTTATTTATTGATATAATGTTCTTTATAAGCATTGTTATTGAAAAATATTAGCGTTCTGCACGTCTCCAATACATAAACTATAAGTGTGCTAAATTTTATAATCCTGCGTCCGCGCAATTTTCGTAGAAAAAGGGGTCCAAAGTTTTGGCATCACGTGTTGACATATAGATATGTTAAAAAATAGAAAAACTTCACTTCTGACTCGATCTGAACCCGTACCTTTTCGTCGGTCGGTGTCGACTATTCTTACCATTAAAGCTACCTAGGACTCAAACCTTGAGGTGAAATTTTTAATTTCTTTGTTTTCAATTACGTTGATTGATCTATCACAGCTACATAGAACTTTGTTATCGATTACGTGGATAAATTTTACATATCTACATAGTTCTGTGTATTTAAATAAAGGATTTTATCATTTAGATTAAATTCACATTTTATTATGGCCGCAACCTTTAATTTTCTAATGAAATTTTGACGTTGTAAATTTCCTTTTTTGGTCAGGAATAAATTTCACAACATTTAAAAATGCTGCTATCACTTTATTTAATTACATTATTTTTATTTATCTTACTACTATATATCCTTTATCAGAGTCTCACGAGAAACTATGCAAAATTTCTAACTTATCTTTTTTATGATATTGGAAGGCAAACAAGCAGACGGATTACCTGATGGTGAGAAATTCATGTCGCCTGAGACATCAAAGGTATTACCACCTTTATCAAAGTAATGGTGCGTTGCCAACCTGAGGCCGGGATGTTAGGCCTCGAGCAAAAGTAAGTTTACCGGCTACCTTACCCTCCGAACAGGAACACGTCATGACGTTATGGCAGCAAGAATAGGTAAGACAGTAGTACTACCACTTAGTCAGATGTCACCGTGTTAGTAGGTTAGTGGCCTGGTAGGAAGGCAGTTAGTCTATTCGATGCCTATCCCGTAAGGGACATGATGTGAGACATTTATATGTGAATGTATGTATGTACATATGTACCTATATATGTATGTGTCTATGTATGTATCTCTTAATTAAGTTGATTGTATAGATAATTCCTGGACAGTATATAATAATGTATTAAATTATCTGCAACAGATCAACTCAAAAACAAAAAACTGGTCATAATGTACAAAACCTCTATTTCGCACTCGCACTATTTCTTAAAGCGCAGGTGTAAAATGTTTTCAAAGACGGCCATACATCCGGCATAGACGCTGCTTAACACACTTACTTACAAAGAGCTAGCTTCATAATTATGGCTGAAGTCCCTTTGGAAGAGATAAAAATATGTCTTTACTACTATTTGTGTTACTTATTCTGTTACTATTCTAAGTCTAGTTGTAATTAAAGCACATTGAACGATTGAAATGAACAATTATTTTTGCATTTATATAAAGAAGTGGGTGAAAACTATTTATACGTGTTTATTTGTAGTATAACTTTTTATACAATATATAAAACGGCAAAGCAAACTCTGCGACAACCAGAAATTATTACACCTACCTTAAACTGCAATCGTCTTCAAACCGAGCCTTTCAAAAGACAAAATAAACTTTTTGGCTAAGATATTGGCCCACATTGGTTAATAACCCATCAATTCATTGTTTATTGTTTCAATAAGTTGCACCGTAACCAGTAAAAGTAACTAGACACAGTGGTCTCGAAAGTATTTTACGAGAAAACAATTTTTTTTTCTTAAAATTTATATATTTTTTCTTTTGTAATGTAAGTCTTTCTTTTGTAATGTAATCTTTAAGACCTATGACTCTACCTACTTCTACAAATAAATGAATTGAATTGAATTGAATAAAATAAATATTTTGGATAAAAATGGATCTTTCGCACAGAACGCGCTACACGGTTTGTATTTTAACGAAAATCGAAGGCTGATTTTAGCACAAATAACTTTTAGTTTTGCCCTGGATGGATTTTCTTCGTACTGCCTTATAACTTAATAGTAGAAGATCCGAACATCGACCTTGACAAACTGTTGTTACGACTAAATCTACTATTACCTTAATAAATATAGCAAAAAAAGTGTCTTCACGTCATTAGCCTCAAAGTGATAGATGGCAAGCCTAACGCCAACCGCGCACATATCCAATCCCGGGCAACGTCATTTTTATTAAACTCTAATAGAAAATTGGATATACACAATTTTTTTTGTTGGTCAACCTAGGGATCGAACTCGGGACCACAAGAAGTTAAATTTGACGTCAGACCGCTAGACCACAGAGGCGACCAAGGAGGAGATGTGTCGTACATTAAAATATGCTATATTAAAATGTATATGTTAAATAAAATCTTGGACAGGCTGACAGACAAAAAAAAGCTGCATGTTCGAGATGATAAATCAGTTTTATACTGTGAAACCTACATCGTATGTAAACTTTGGGTTTGCTGTAATATACATAAAAAGAAGTGCTGGGCTATCAGGTATAAACAGGTACAGCAACATGTTCGCAATAAAAAGTAAAATAATGTTATTTTTTTTCTATCTATCCATTTCTTTTTCATTATTTTATAAGGTCGGTAAAGATCCACCTAGGTGTGGATTTCAGGTCATATCGTACATGTGAGCTACAATTCGGCTTTGATATAGAGTCCTAGCATACGATAAACGCATATATTAATAACCTATCTAAGATAAGAGATCGTTCTAGTTTAGATCGGTTGCCAGGTAAACGCTATTATTTTTTAATAATTAACAAAAACATCTTAGCAATATCTTTACCTGTAGATAGGTTATTATGCATCTTCACGGCCATATCCCCGAAGAGGTAGACAGAGGCACAACCAGGGCACCCACGACTAGCTGAAGACACTACGTCGCACAATGTTGTAGATGGCAAGCCTATCGCCAATCGAGCACATTCCCAATCCAAATTTTTTTATTAGAAAATTAGAAAAAAACAATTTTCTTTTAGTTGCCCCACCCGGGATTCGAACCCGAGACCTCATGCAGTCAATTCCACCAACTGAATCGCTAGACCACAGAGGCGATAGGTTATTAATATTAGCCGTAAGTGATCTCAGCCACGATCAATCTTTGTTATAAATAAAGCTTTATTAAACTGATATTACAAAACTTTTGAAACATGAATAGAGCAAATCAGTTTAATGGTTCAATAACAAGAATATTAATATAACGGGCAATAAACTTTCAGGCAACAACCAAGATATCGCTGACTCTTGACAATTGAGTTAAATATTGATCAAGTTTTAAGTAACGTATAATCTTAGGTTCTGAGTTGTATGGTCCAAGTTACAACATTTAAGCGGGTACATATCAAACACAAGGATTTAAAGGACATGGACATAAACTAAAACAGTATTTTTTTATATTAAATATCTCAATCTTAAAACCTAACTGACACTTATACAAATAAATTTTATGTCTGTATAGTTAAGGATGTATTCGGCTAAAATAATGATTGATCATAAAAAAGGCAAAATAACTACAATGAAACAAGATGCAGACTAAGAACGGTTCTTCAAATTATTAAAATAGTTTATATCCTAGAAGGCGGTACAGAGTGTGTGCTTAACTTGACTCGAGTTTTATAGACATTATGGATAAATAGTTTATTCCAGTGTAAAAATTCTGCTAGTTATTTAATAAAAAATCCATTCAAAATTCATTAAAACATGTCCTATTCGATATTAATAAAGTATTACTTAATTATAAACGCTGAACCCCTGACCTTACTGAAATGTTACTATGTGAGCTATATACACATATGTTACTGGTATAGGTAGTTTCATTGCACGTTGGGCCTAATGTTTCTTTTTGTGATCTCATAAAAAAGATGTTTAGAAAAATTTTCTCAATGCCCTTATTCCCAGAAGACGTAAGCAGATATATAAACAGGTCACCGAGATAACTAGGCAAAGACACTAAGTTACATAATGTACCAGGTCTATGGCAAATCTATTGCTAACCAGTGGATTGGATGGATGGACAATTGGATTGAATATGTGTCCCTGTCCTGTTCTGTTTTGTAGGAAAATTTAAAAAATATATGTTTCTTTACGTTAACCGTATCTTGTGGTGTTTTAAAATGCTATTTATGATGACTTGTATCTACTATTAGACAAGATTTTTTAGGTTTATTATTAGTAAACCTGTTAATCGCTTGACTTAAGCCCGTAGTTGTGGAAGGAAATTCAGATTTTCCGGTCGGTTTATCTGAGATGACGAGACATCATCCTGGGTATCTTATACTGAGCCTGTAATGGAATTTCCGATTTTCTGTTTATGCAAGTCTGAAACTTCACGATAAAAGATAACGACATCTTTTAAAATATATATTGTCTAGTCTGTTAATCTATACTCTTATTACATTAAGACATGTTGGTGTATAGGATAAAACTATAATTTGAAATTTCACTATAATTAGATATGGACAAATCGCTGTAAATACAAATGTAGCCACTCGTCACAGACAAGAATACGATTAAAAGGGTTTGATTGATACGGTTTCATCAAAATATCTAAAAATAAAAGATAGAGCTACTTTAGATCAGTTCCAAAAATATCTTAGCCATAAAATTCCAGTAGACCTATCTCTAAATGTATATAGGTTATCGAAATTAGCCGTGAATTGAGTTTAAGGTATTATCTGCCTTAAACTACAAGGTGTAATATACAAATCGAATTCTAGACAATGAAGTTTAAATATTATAAAATCAAAAGTAGTATCAATGTTGCTCATAACTAAAATTATCAAATTACTATTTAAGTTATCATGATAATTGCAAATAAGCAAATGTTTAAATACGACTTGTTTTTTTGAACTACTTTAGTAAATACAATTACGAAAGTGTTCAAATATTTGTTCTAATTACCGGCTCTTTGATCATTAAAATTAGTCGTTACAAACAAACGTACATTTTTCTTGATAATGCTCGTCACTGAAGTAATCAAATTATTTGGTTTTAAACCGATGACAGTGAGTCATCATCATCATCATCCTAGCGTTCCTTAAGGGTTTCCTTACATTTAAATATGAAAACCAATGGTCCACTTTCTTGAACTTCTTTCTCCACTTTACATCGTTTTCGGTATCACTCATAGTTAATCCACTAGCACACCATGTTTTATTCAACAACATCTAATCAACGTGTTTTGGACCAGCTGCTTTTACTGGTGCCTATAGGTTTCATGGCAAATATGGATTTCTTATCAACGCAACACTTCAAGCTGCTGTACTACATTTTGTACGCTATGTCATGATCATGAACGCGGCCACGTATGACGTGAGCGTTTTTAAAGCGGTCATTGCACGTTATGCTGTATATCCATCGCCGCATGTCCATTTTTGTCGCATACACTCCAGGCCTATTGACCATAGAGAACCTATCATAGTGAATACAAATCACAGAAATGTTTGAATAGTACAAAGGCTATATACCCATAGTAAATACCAAAAAGATAATGATTGACTACTAGAAAATCAAGAGTAATCTCGTTGTTGTTATTAAATTACTATATTATAATACTAACATCATAAAATTAATTGCTTATTAAGTTATTATAACAAAAATAAATAAAAGAACGTTTAAATACAAGAAAATCAAGCGTGTTCTCGATGTTGCACATCACTATAATTATCAGATTATTTGCTTTTTGTGTTATAATAGTGAATATAATTAAGCGAATGTAGAACATAAGGAACAATTTTAACGTTACCCGTCACTAAAATCATCAGATCACTTGCTTCTAAGCTATCAAATTGAATACAAATTAGCAAATTTATGTAAACGCTTGTTTAACCTACCACGATATTAGAGTAAACGACGGTTATCACTTAGCATTCAGCATAGCTTTCGACTACCAAATTCAACGCAAGTAGGTACAACCAATTAACTTTAGAGTCACGTTTAGGATTACCTTTCATGAAACGTCAACTTGATTGAATGTTTCAACCATTTCATGTGCTTGCTAAGGTAATGGTGGACTGAATTCATTATTGTGAAATTAAAAAATTTTGGAATTGAAATGAATTTTTGGTTTCTTAAACACAACTTTTGTGTATTGTTTAAGGTAATCATATTTTTCGGTTCTAAACAGGCTTTTTGTTGATTTACAAGCTTAATGTACATACATATCTTTACTCCAAGTCCCTTACGGGGTATGCAGAGAGTTTTGAATGCCAGACCTCACGATCCTGACAAATCTGTCTGTCTTCACATTTATTACCCTTGTCACACAAATACACCGGTTTCGGAGACTCTTGACACCAGCCTCGGATAATATCCGAGTGATCTGATCGAGAAATGTCAACTTCGGTCTCCCCGAGTACCTAAATCCATCCACATTCAACTTAAAGTACAAATACAAATTTTTATATTTAAGGTAAATATGTATACTAAGGCACTTAAATCAAATCAATTTGGGGAGTAATTGAATAACATTTAAATATTGCTATTGTATAACGTTTATATAACTATTTTACAGCTATTGTATACAAATAATACACTGAGCAAACGAAATATTGGAACCGCGTGCAATACTTTCAGCTCCACTGTCTACCACTTAAGTAAAGATGGAATATTTACATGTTATCTCATCTATATTGTATTTTCTTTCACCGAAATGCTCCAAGTTATCCAAAAAAGCGCTTTAAATTTTGTCAGAGACACACACAAACTAAGCTTAAGATCAAATATTACTGAAGAGCTGGAGATCCCATTGCACTCAACTTCTTTTTATACCAAATCATCAATATAGGTTATGGAACGCATTACCGCTACTGATTTATAGTGATGAAAATATATGTTCATTTAAAATTAAATTAAAATAATACCGTCTTGCAGTTGCTGTAATATTCTACTAACTGTTATTTTTTAGGAACTATCCATACTTAAGCAGTATATCAAAATATTATGGTGTATATTGTTGGTTATTTGTAGGAAATATCATTTTTGAGACAAGACCGCAAGCTGTATTCTAGCATTAATTTTAAAGTTTGATTTATATTTCTTGGTAATCGTGTACAGTAAAAAATATTCGCATTTGTACTTTGCAGCGACCTTGAAGACAGTCCATAAGTGCGAAATGTCCCGTTTGATATCTGGCTCCAAAATTAATTGCAGTTTGAATTTATTTCTGTAGTAATATGAGCTATATTTGCAGCACAAATCTTGTGAACAGTAAGCATATGAAATGCTAAACCCCCATACAATACGTTTAAAGTAATGTAACCCCTTACAGTATGCAACCATCTACACTAATTTGATAGTTTTGTACGGGGCCAGATATTTCAGTGGCTTACTGTACAAAAGAAAAGTTGTACAGCACAAATACTACAGAAATAAAATAAAAATCCATCATAGGTACCTAAAAAAATTTTTGCACCATTACGTAAAACGGGACATTTTGAATTTTTGGGCCATCTTCGAGAACACCGGGACAGATAATCATAAAACGTAATGTCTGGTTACTTTATGTACACCTAGGCACAGCTATACAATTTGACCGCCTCGTTGGTCGAGGGCCTACGTATACGCCTAACTCCACAGATCAACTGCGCGGTCAAGTTCGATTCCCGAAGGGGCAGGCATTTGAACATTCAGATGTTTGCATTTTCGGATCTGCGTATTAGTTAAATTTATTTTTAAGTATTTCAATGTTTGAGAATCGTTAACTAACACCCATAACACAAACATATAATTTGCTTACTTTGGACTCCAAAGTATGGGGTTAGGACTAGTCCAGGAATATTTTTTTAAATATAAAAGACTTTTTTTTAATTCGCTAATGTAACAGAATGTCCGAAGGAACATTGTGGGAGGCTCAAGGCGGTTTCAGGCCTGAAAGAGGATGTACGGATCAAGTGTTTTCACTCCACAACATTGTGGAGAAGCATCTGGCTGTGGGTCAGAAGGTTTTCTGCGGTTTTGTGGATCTCGAAAAAGCGTTTGATAGGGTTGTACGTAAGAAACTTTGGGACATTTTGCCAGATTATGGCATAGTCGGGTCCCTGCTGCGTGCGGTGCAGTCGATGTATTTAGACTGTAAAGCATGCGTGCGGGTGGATGGCAACATATCG
>NJDC01009447.1:226253-240094 GCA_002245475.1 Calephelis virginiensis
AGACCAAGGCTGATATTTCACGATCAGATCAATCGGATATTATCCGAGGGTGGTGTCAATAGTCTCCGAAACCGGCGTGTTTGTATGAAAAGGGTTATGAATGTGAAGGACAAGGCAAGACAGGTTTGTCAGGATCGTGAGGTCTGGCACTCGATACTCTCTGCCTACCCCGTAAGGGACTTGGCGTGAAGATATGTATGTATGTATGTATGTATGTATGTATGTATGTATGTAAAATAATTAGGTAAAAGTCTTTGCAATGATCTAAGAAGCAGTGACTGGATCCCATGAAGGTAGATATGAACCAGTAAGTTGTTACTGGAGAATTTTAGAATATAGCTAATAAAAGAAGTAGGATTTAACTTCTACCGAGGTTTAAAGTAGGACAACGAAGAAGAACTTTAGTGTGTTAAGCTAATTTTTTTAACGAATATGGTTAATGCGTTAGTACATGTGGTTTATTTTGAGTTATATCAATATAACAGAGTTCAGATTTTGCGTCAGATATTTAGTTAAAAAAATTGTTCATAAGCAAACCAAAAAACGAACATACAATGTTTAAATTTGACACAAATGTAGTAACCTATTTCAATTATCTTGCAATTAATTGAGAAAAAGTGTTGTTTAAAAAAGTACCTACATAAAATCCTACCAAGTGCTGCCAAAAAGTATCAATTCCAGTAATATCTACAATATTTTTTTTACGTATGTATTTAATAAACATATTATGCAACTAACCCCAAGAGAATCCAGTAATTACTTTTTAGGCATACTATATTTTGTAATATAGGGTAAGTTTTGGTATCAGTTTTTCCACCAGTAAATTACCACACATAGTGTTAATTTGCTTTGTCATCTTCTTAGAAGTTATCAGTACAAAAATGTTATGCTCCAGCGTAGAGCTTAGGAATATTTGAAATTTTCGAGAACTTTCTCAGGATTGTTTTCGAAAACACAAAAATATCTATCATACTTTCAATTTTCTTGAAAACATTCCTTAGAAATTCCAAGTAGAGCATCTGAATCATTTAACTTTTTTAGGAAATTAAATTGTCCCTCAGAGCAAGATTTTCTCATTTCCAATTTTATTAAAGCTAAATAATACCAACTTCTTCAACACAATGAACATTCCCTTTGCAAAGATATTTTACAAAGTTCCTTTAACAAAGAACACCTGTTTCAAAGTACAGTCTGCAAGAGTAAGGTTTAAAAGCGAACACTTACTAATGTATTAAGTAACATTATTTGTTTAAATTACTTTCCTTTTTGTAGGTGTTGGGATGTAACAATCCCATCGCAATTCAGTGGTTACTAGATTATTTCAACAATTTAGGTAGGTGATCAGATAAGATAGCCAATAAACTTTCAAACGTGGCTATAAGAAGTAACGCACCAGTAAGATGTATGGAGCCTATTGTCGATTTTTTTTTTACTATCAGGTACAGCTGTCTGCTTGTTTGTTATACGCGACAAAACTGTTGCGAGTGGCAAGCAAATTAGGATAATTGTTCTGAAATAATATTTGTTTCTGCAAGTTGAGAAAGGACAGGTATTTTAAATAGTGTCCGACCGAAACTGATTTTCTGACCGAAACCGAAACTGAAAACGAAAGTTCGGTCGTGACTTCAGTTTCGGCCGAAACCGAAACCGAAACTCACGTGACCTTACATAAAATACCGCCAAACCCAAATATTTGTGCATTTTTAAAATGATTCTAAATTTTTTAGGTATATTAAATAAGACACTGTATTTTTACTTTGTTACAATCATTTACTAATGTTATTCAAAGAAATACTGATCTTAATTAACGTAATATAACACTTCACATATTTCATTTAAAATCTCTTTATCAAGCTACTAGATTTGCTTATAACAAGAAAACAAAGTACGGTTTGAATATTTAATTAGGTATTTATAGTATTCAAGAACATAAATAGAACAAACACATACATGAAATCAGTTCTGTCAAACAGAACCTACGATTAATGTTTGTGTCGATCGTTAACACACTAAGTTTTATTGCTACGGAGCTAACCGACCTAAGCCGAACGCCGCATGATGATTTCCGAACAGAACCGCCATCCTAGTCCGCCCGTGATGCCGCGCGAAACGAAGTTAGGCGAACGCGATCGACACCTTCTGAAACAGTTTCGGTTTCGGAAAAAGTTTCTGTCAATTTTATGCCGAAAACGAAACTGGCTCCGAAACTTGAATTTTTCAACAAAACTGACCGAAACCGAAACCGAAACTGAAAATTAGGTCGGACACTAATTTTAAACTTCATATTCAACGTAACATAGTTTTTCTAGTTTTACAAAAAAAAGTAACTTTACGCCCATATCCCCGTAGAGGTAGGCAGAGGCACAACCAGGGCACCCACGACTAGCCGAAGATACTAAGTCCCACAATATGATAGGTGGCAAGCCTATCGCCAACCGGGCACATATCCAATAACGAGCAACATTTTTTTTTATTAGAAAATTGGAAAAATTTTCTTGTTGCGTCCGAATGTCCGAATTTTTTTTTGTTGCCCGACCCAGGATTTGAACCCGGGACCTCATGCAATCAAGTCCAACAACTGAACCGCTAGACCACAGAGTTTTACAATTACCCGTTGATTTCGGATTGTAATAAATAGTTCGTTCTTGTTTTTATCTTGTCCTTGAAAATATCATAATTTTAAATTTTGGTGAAATTATTATAGATAAAAAATGTCAATTACAATAAAATAGTCAACAAACACAGTAAAATAAAAGTTTGCGACATTTAAGCATCATTAATGTGACAGATTCAACATGATTTAGATAGTCTTCCTAAAGCAGTGTTTCTGAAGAAATGTAACTAAGATGTCATAAAAGCAAGAATGCGTCTTCTAGTTTATTATAACACCATATTTAAAACGCACATTACCTTCCATCAGGTGGCTTGCGTGTCTATGGTCCAAGTCTACATATAAATTAACCTAGTGAGTCTTAACGTTAGATTTAACTGTATGCAATAATCGCTATTTCGATCAGTAAATCGATAACAATCGAATAACCCACCAATAAATTAATAATGAATTATGTTTCGTAATAGACATAGAAACTTTTGAATTATAGCATTGGTATGGTTAGAATTTATTGCAATGTCTGAAGCCTAAGATGATCTGAACTAAAATGATCTTAAGACGTTTCTCTACAGTCCGTATTTCCAATTATTTGGACACTTTATACTAAGATTTATATTTATTTATCAGCTACATAACTTATGACTTAAAAATGATAAAACAATTCGTAAACATAGTACTAAAGAATAAAAAACAATAAAATCGGACTGCGAGTTAACAAATTATAGCCCTGTTTTATTTTAACTGTCACCTTTAGATTTTTACATTTATAGAATTGTCTTTTTTTGGTAAACTTGGGTGAAATTTTTATGTACCTTTTTATGTAATAAGATAGCGGACAAGCACACAGCTCTCCTGATGGTACGAGGCATCCGTGGCGCATAGACACCATAGTCTTACAGCCGAGATGTTAAGCCAATAATTGAGCATGCTACCCTACCCCAGGAACGAAATACGATAGAGTCATTATAGCGGCAGGAATTTACAGTACAGTAGACTACCATAGTCTCTTCTAACAAACCAAGATCCCACCCTAAGCCAAGGTACGGTCTCACAGGAGACACCCATAGGGAGGGGGTTCCCAGGCCCCATAATTCAATCTCTGGCTGAGCAGTTTGCTCGCTTACTAGCCCGGTGACGTTGTAAAAGTCTATAGACGTACACAACAGTAGTCATTTCGAAAAAAAAGTCTCTCCTGCACAGGAGATATGGACTAACATGGGAAACGCCACCTTGTAATACTTGTAATAGCCCTAACTTTAACAAAATCAAAACACACTAACTTTTGGGTCCATTTTGAGAACTGTTGTCATGAGGAGACATGAATAATAAAAAGTATCTTCACGCCCATATCCCCGAAGACGTAGGCAGAGGCACAACCAGGGCACCCACGACTAGCCGAAGACACTAAGTCCCATAATGTGATAGGTGGCAAGCCTATCGCCAACCGGGCACATATCCAATCCCGGACAGTCAAGTACAACACCTGAACCGCTAGACCACAGAGGCGATTATATTACATAATAATTAAGCGCAGTAAAACTGCAAAAATATTTTATTTCATTAGGTACTACTTGCAACTTCAATATTTTTTTAAAATATAGAAAATGGTCCTGAAATGGTCCCACACCATTTTTATCAACATCTTTCTAGTATTTTTAAAGCCATGTATATTTTTAAGAAAGAAACATCAAAATTAATCCGTTATTGGACAAACGCATAGTTAAAATTAAGATTCTTCTCCTTTTTTTGGAGTCTGTTACAAATGGCAACATCTAAAAGCAATTAATTGTTTTACGCGTTTTGACCCGTTTTTAAGTTATTTAAATAAGATGTTGTTTTTTGCCGACATGAAATTCTTAATGGGTCAAATGGCTGAAGCTGAAGGGGCCTAGAGCCCTTACGCAAAGTAGGCCAAAGTCGTCATAGTACAACTTCAAACGACTTTAATTAAGAAAAAATAGTTTTATTAAAATCTAAATTTTATGAACGATTTCATTCGTATTTTTTTATTTTGGATGGATCGCATCTGTGGTGTGATCCGGTATAGGTGTTGTCTACATAAGGTCCTGGGTTCTAAAAATTTGTTAATCAATTTTCTAATAAAAGCATCGTTACGTATTTTTATTTTAGCACTTGCCCTGTGCTTAGGATAAATTTTCTATAAATTTTTTGAAGAAAGAAAAAAAAAATGTATAGAAAAGCATCGTTGCTAGAGATTCGATGAGTGCGGGACGAAGACGTAGCTCAACTAATCGTCGGTACCCTGAATGACTCTGCGGGGATGAGATAGTGAATTATAGGTAAATTTAGGTAATAAAGATAAAGTAGTAAAATACTTAATTACTTTTACATTCTTAAAAACATCAAGTTTTTTTCATTCATTTTATTTGAGCGTAGATTCTTTTTAATAAAGCTAATAAATATTTTTTACAAATTAATATTCAACTTTCCTTTTTCAACGTTATCAATGTGTACCGATAAATATTTGCTTTTAATAACCCCGACAAAACCTAGTAGTAATTTAGTTAAGAACCATCTTTATCATGTCAGCTTCCAAACCAAAAATCGCTTTAAAGTAATATAGGACCACTACAGGCACACACATACAAACTATCATGACAAATTCATAACACTTCTGTTTTTTAATATAATACCCATAGAGCGTCTGAAATCCATTTCGATGTTTACAAATAAGCTGCAATTGATCTAAAGACCTTCAACGCCAGAACAGACCTCCATTCATTATAGCTAAGAACCATCTCGATCACGTCAGCTTTCAAATCAAAAACACATCTAAATCTGACTACCCGCTAAAGTACTGTGATGCCACAGACCGACACACTTACACACACAGAGACTTTTGCGTCGGGGGTTAAAAATAAAAGTTGTTAGCTAGTTGAGAAAAACTGACAAACTCACATGTATAATCACGAAATCTCAGAAATGACTTGATCTATGAACATTAAAACTGGCATTGAATTGCCTACTTTATAGATAGTAGAAGATTTTTTTCAAGTTTGTGATTTGTGATTCGGGGAGTATATGACTGGAAGAAGGACATAAACTTTTTGTTGTGCATACTCGACGAGCTCCCGCGGGAGAGCTAAAAAAACTCAAGACGCTGTTGAATTCGCGAATAACAGCTTATTGACAAAATTCACCAAAACCTTGCTCCGTCAATACTACGAATGTTTAACCTTGGCTTTTCGTTAATTTCTATTTGGAGTAGGTTCAAGCCATATCACGTGTTTTCAATTGTTAACACAACAATGTTGATGACACACCAACAATTCATTGACGAAAATTCATCAAAACCTTCCTCCTCAGCGTCAATTATTCCGAATGCTTGACAGCACATTTATTAATTCAACATACTCCCCAGTATTTTGGGGAATGCATAAACTTTTTCAATTAAGAAAGTCTTGCATATAATAAAATTCGCAAATACCAACATTATTACGTAAGTTGAATGAGTCCTCGTAAGTAGATGTAAAAGTTTTGAATGAGATTTTGTAATAGGTTGCGCGATAGAGTTTCAATCATATTTTAATTGAAGAAACTGTCAAGTAAATGTTTGTACGTTGTAATTTAAGTTTTGTAATGGAATAGACTTTGAGTTTTGTGTTATGTAAACACGACTTATATCTGTTCGTTTTATAGTTCTATAGCCAAATGGTAAGAACAGAAAAAAAGTGTAACATAAGAACGGAACTCTTATAAATTCGACATGTCAATATTATAAAGTCCGTATACCATTATTATGAGGAATACACAACTGAACGGCTTTCTGATTTTAAACAAAAACATAAAAGGACAGCGTTCCTTATTGACTTCACTCGCAGAACTGAAACTATTTTTTATCAAAAATATACTTGTGATATGTTTATAGACAGGTTTTTAAAGTGACTTTTTTATGACTTTATAATGCGAACAAGCACATTGCTCACCTGATGGTAAGAAACGACGCTGGCCTGTAGACATCATAGATGTTTAAAATCGCTGCCATGTGGCCGGAATGTTAACTTACTGTGCAAGTCTACTTGCTACACTTTCCCCCGGATCGCAACGGTGGATCCCTACCTGGCAAGTTTTCTTCACCACGCTGTACCAGCTGTGGTCCTGTAGCTGATGATCCATGTAAACTATGATCGCTCTTTACGAACTGCCTAACTGGTAGGAAATGCCTATTCTACTCGGACCAATATGTGTAAACTTTGGGGAATGAATTTTAGTGTTTCTAAAACCATAATTACTCCGCATCTATGCTTTCAAATATGACACTTCTGAAATGGGAAATGGGTGTCCCCCACAAATTTTTAAAATACAATAGTGAAAGAATATAACATTCTGTAGAAATCAGAAATAGATGACTAAGATGTACCAAAACTCAATAGTTCATTCAGTTTCCTCAGTATTAGGTGAATATCTGATGAAGGCATAGATACAGAAAAGTTTAAAATCGTTCGTTAAGCTTGACCGAGCGAGTCTTGAAGTTGAGTTTGTTCGTCGATAACTTGAGCATCTTTGATCCTGTTTTAATGAAATTTTGTAAACTTGAAGTAGAAGTAAATGCAATCTTTAAGTTTTCAGAAATCTAGTAGAGGATTATAGATATAAATAGATCTTAAGAAGTTCAACAATCTGTTGCGCACGTCGAGTACAAGTTGGTGTACTTTATAGTAAGATCCTCGACAGGGCTGGTGAAGGATTTGACGAGTGTTAGAAAATTTCCCGTTACAATAGTTACACTACGTTACCCAGACACGTCTGTCACGTTACATGTGCATTATAATGGCTTAATCTACTATTGTTGTATGGGAATTCCGCAAAGTAACGCCCTATCAATTAAATTTAAATCAACTTTCAAAGTTCGTACAGTTTACATTAAAAACTCTTAATCGAATTTTGAATCTCTCTTTTTGTTAAACTTTCTTTACTACTTACTTACTTGTACTTTTCAGAATATTGTGGAAAGTACAAGTAAAGTGAATAAAATTGTTTTTAGAATGGAGTTTCACCAAGCACCGATGATACTTCTTGTATTGAAACTAAATTAAATATATTGGATAAGGACTTTGAGTCAGTTCAAATCTGCTCGTTTAATAATCAAGATATCATACATAATATTTAAGAAAAATATACGAAATATTGGGATACTGCGTCGTTTGGTACGCGTTTTTAGTATTGGTTTAATACACGGTAAGCGTAAGTAATTAATAACAACATTTTTAATTATTTATACGGGATACTCCCGTCCCGTCCCGTCGTGACCACGGCCTATGCAACTAGGCCGAAATATCGACAAATAAAATAAAAAGAGATCGTGAGTATCCCGTATAAATAATTAAAAATGTTATTAATTCGCGACGATTTAAGTTTAAAATCTTAATTAATAACACTTAAAAATAGATAACAAAAAATATATTGAAACACTGGGGCGTTAATAATAATTATAATCTATACTTATAAAATACCATGATTGACTAATTCATCATCGCCGATCAAAACCTGTTAAATTTACAGCCATGGCATTTAGTAAGTAGGGTTGTTTTATTTAGGAGACTCCCATCAGGGACGGAATTTCGGAAATTTTGGAAACCCCTAAGGGGATAAAATAGGGGTTGAAAGTTTGTATAAAAGATATTGAAGGACCGATTAGAGAACCGATTTGGTCAATTTAATTAAACTTATCACTGTTAAATTATTGGGCAATTAATAAAATAAAGGATTACAAATGTGTTTGATAATGATATAAAGCGAATCCACGGGTATAATAGAATAATAAATTAAAAAGTTGAAGGCCAAAATAACGTAATATAAATATTAATTATTAAATAACTTCTAAGTTATGTAGTGACAATTCACCGGGGATGAAATATTCAAGAGTAAATCAGTGGAGTATTCGAGAACATTCGAAAGTAAATAGAGTCTTCTCAGCAGGGAATTTCTGTACCCGTGTAAGTTATTTCAATATTTTAGGCGTTGGAAAGTTGCTTGTTTATTTAGATTTACTGGGAAATTTTGTACAAGAATTTAATTTTAATTTAACAAAGACTACACTTTCAACATGTTTTCCTTATTAACGGTCATTATCAATAACCTATCTACAGTTAAAGAGTAGTCCAACTACTGGAGATTTTGTTGAGATATTTTTTACGTTTTTGAGACATAATAGCAGCTGCCTGGTTACTGGTCTGAATTCCCTATGTCTTATCAGAGATAAGTTAATGAAATGTGCCTAATACCAATCATTATAATATCTTTACAATAAATTACATACATAAATATATAAATAAATGAAATTGAAGTGTTTGTAGGATTAAACTAATAGCTGTGTGTATGGTACATAACAAAATGTTTTTTTTTTACATTTTTTATCTGAATGTCTGTTTCTATGTTCCGTCTAACTTCTGAAACGACTGGACCTATGTAGGACGTACTGTCATTGGCAGGGAGCTGGTGTAATTTAGAGTTAGCTAAACTACTTTTGTCTTAGAAAGAAATACTTTATAATATACTAATAAGCGTTTTTCTCAAAGTACACGCGGACGAAGGGAATAATTAGTCAAATATATATTTTTACATGCCCGATTCTGATAAAACATGGGATTTTTTAATTAACCCCATATCGTGCTATTAATAACATTAACTTAATTGATCCTAATGTCCTTGAAATACACATAAAAATCCAAAACTGTTTTGGCCTTACAGTAACATTTTCCAATTATTTCACTTATCTTCAATGTCCAATGTTCAACCAATCTTTTACGATTTCAAAATGTTTAGAAATGAACGAAGGAGGAATGAAATAACGTTGAGCTTTAAGTTATATATTGACAATGCACCAGAGAGCAAATGTTTGAGGATAAATCGAGAATCTCATTCAGCAGGGATTTTTGTTATCTTTGTAAGATTTTATATATTAATCATTGGAAAGTTACTAGTTTATTAACAGACTTTAAAAAGGAGGAGGTTATCGCTGTGACTGTATGTTTTTTTGTATGTTTGTCATGTGATTACTTGGCCAATAATGAACCGATGATTTTTATGTAATCTGATATTGATTTTATCATGACCCGTCTAGTGTTCTTGAGTTATACATTAAAATGTATTATTTTAATGTATTTTGACTATAGGTTACAAAAAATATTTAATATTGGAATCATTATGTTTAGTAGATCATTATATTTAATTCAATAATTGGAGTCGTTTTTGTCTGTTGTTACTTCACTTAAATTGTTTTAATTTAACTCTTGGAATTTCCTCAATAATTAAAATATATGTTACGCATTCAAAATATGAACATAAAATGTAATATTTGTGAAGTTTATAATAATAAAACGCTTAAAATTTAAAACAATTTGCTTTTTAACTATTTAATATGAATTAACAAATATCCAAAAAATAAAGAAAGTTTTGAAAAAATATATTTTAGCTTTCCATTTTCAAATATTCATGCAGCCGTTTGACCGCGGCACAGACTATCGGGCTATCAATCAAGCCGTGTTGCACCCGACGCGTTATTCAAGTGTTATTCATCGACGTACGTAATAGGTACAAGCAACTCTTTGTGTTTGCTTCCGCCCTGGTACTTTCAAAGGCTGGAGTTTACTAACAGTGACCTTTTGAAGAGTTTTTTTAAAGATTTTTTCTCAATAGGTATGTATAACTTTCTTTTTTGGAAAAAAATATTTTTTAAGTTTTAAATTTCACGGAACGGTTTGACCTTGACCCCTTGACAATATGACTCAATACAATGCAGTAAAATATTCTTCGAAAAAAAAACCTTTCGGTTCAAAAAAGGATATGTAGGCGTTTGAGCACCTCACAGGCTTATCAACCCGTCTATCAAGTTATGTTGCATTCGACGCTTTTCATTGACGTTCGTAATAAATACCAGCAGCTCCTTGTTTTTGCTTCAAGCCTGTTACTTTCAAACGTTAGAGTTTACTAAGTTTAAATCTATGCGCAGTGAAACTGCAAAATACAAATCATTATCATGTCCTCTAATGGCCAATTTTAGTAATTTATTTCAATCAATAATCAATCGTAGATAAAAAATAGAGCTGTTTTAAATTTACCAGGCAACCACTGTTATTTTTCGATATTTAATAAAAATATTTTGGCAACAAAGCTCCAGCAGGCTCGTTAAATGCTTATAATATATTTACTTATATGTAATAAACATTTCAAGTTAATTTCAAAAAACCCTAAACATTATTGCACATAAAAATATACGTGTAAATTCAGGAACTTCATTAATTTTTTCGTTGATTGAAAAATGAGTCAAATTTTGAACAAAATACATTTTTCGTAATATATCATCATAAACATAATGTAAGCAGCAAAATAATTTCTTTGTACCTACGACTTGAAATAACTAGAAGACTAATCTTGCTGAGTTTTTATTACACGACGATTTTATTTATTTTAAATCTAAATGTGAAAGCTCCATTACATCGAGTAAAGCTATGGCTAATGATGCGTATTTTTTAACAGTTTATAAATCAATTGCTTGTTATAAAGTGTTATGATACCTCATAAAACCAATAAACTCTTCAATATATCTTCAACATCTTTTTATAATTGCTGTGTCACTTGTTCTTTCAAAGAAAGTACAATAATTAAACCTTTTAAAGAACTACGAAGAATCCGTTTCGATCCAAATAATATTTATTTCACTTAAGTTCTTTACAATAAACTTTTTCTTCTGTCCATTTTTGTTCAAAGGCGAGCATATCATTGCTTGTTTTTGTTTGGAAAGTCACAAAGATGTCATAGTAGTTTCTTAGATCAAGTTTAGACTGTACTTTGTATTCAATGTCTATATTATTATAAACACATATATATCTTCATGCCAAGTCCCTTACAAGGTACTGACTAGCTTTCACGATCTTTGCAGATCTGACTAGCTTCCCCCACATTCATTATCTTATTCATATAAACTCGGCGGTTTTGGAGATACTTGATGTGGTGTCAAGAGATTGTACATTTTTTTTACAATAGGCTATTAATAGCAAAATTCATTGCCCAAACAAGACGTATTTAATCATTAACCTAAACACCATTGTTATTCTAGTGTTTAATAGAGTAATTTCTACCAGCAAGTTGGTTATTTATTTACTTAATTATATTATTAATAAAATTATTATTATCTATCAAACCACCAGGCTCTTCATATTATATTTGACTGCCTCGTTGGTCGAGTGGCTAGCGTACACGCCTAACTACACTGACCAACCGCGAGGCTCGGGTTCAATTCCCGACGGGGGGAGGCATTTGTGTGATGCACATTTAGATATCTGCATTTCCGGGTCTGGGTGTTTATTAAAGTTATTCTGGTATCTATTTAAGTATTTCTATGTATTACTAACACCCATAACACAAGCATATAATTTGCTTACTTTGGGGTTAGGTTCAATTCGTGTACATTGTTGTTCAGTGATATTTATTTTAGTGATATTATGGTAAAATGATATTGTCACATGTTGATCGTAAGCTGTTACTGGTGCATCGCTATCTTATTGCCGAACCTTAGGCCTTTTGTGCAAGTCTGACCTATCTCCAACATGAAATACGACAATTATGAGCTCTGGTGTCGGCAGGCCTAGACATAGTGGTAGTAGCCGAAGATACCTGCTACAAAGCACTTATAAGCTAATGAAGCTATTTCAAAATATCTAGCCGTCTACATACGACTAAATATATGCAGACATACACGCATAGCAAACTTTAATGTTAATTAAATAATAAATAAACTTAATATCTTTTGGCTAGTCGACACTTCGGCAATATAGCCGTGATACATTTTATTTTTTATTTTTTTGGCGTCAAAATGTAAATTTGATAATTTTAGTTGGATTTAATTATAGATTTCCGTAAATAACGCTTTCCTTTACAAATTATGCTATATATAGCTTATAGCCGGTGAACATACTTTTGAGACTTAAATTCGAAGCTTGAAATAGGTAAATTTCCATATTTGATTAAAGAAAACCACTTGCTAATTATTTGCTTTTTAAACTGATTATAAAAAAAATAAGCTCAGGAAAATAAAACTGCTGACTGCCTATTCAATTTGTTACATATTAAATTACGAACAATGTGAATATTATTTTATCATTGACGGATGTTTAGTAAAATTTCTAATTTATTAGTTACAAATAATTATATAGCATCAAAGGCAGTTTAAGGGAACATGCAAAAATATAATGTTATACTTCGCCCAAACAAACTTCCTGGTTGCGAATATTCCCACGATAAAAAAATAAAACGGAAAAGTTTGGTATTCGAA
Source organism: Calephelis virginiensis (assembly GCA_002245475.1). Taxonomy (NCBI): domain Eukaryota; kingdom Metazoa; phylum Arthropoda; class Insecta; order Lepidoptera; family Riodinidae; genus Calephelis; species Calephelis virginiensis. Next base: position 239,159 of record NJDC01009447.1, read on the forward strand.
CAAAAAACGTTCCAATATTTCAAATTCAGAATACTGACAGAGATACACGCATTTGACGCGAATGTTATGCAAATGGTCTTTCCCGCTCAGTAAGGTTCATTTATACAAAGCGATTTTACATTTTAACGCACTGTTGATATTTTATGAAAAAAAAATAGTCACACAATACACAAATTGAATGCAATGTTTCTCTTAGAAATGAAGTGCCTTTGCAATAAACGTTTTTGTAGTTTAACCTATGCCATAATTTATTTATCTTTATTTAATTGGTACTTACAAACGTTCCGTTTTACAATCGCAATACAAGGCAAACTAAAACATATCATCCGTACTTGGTTGATTTTACATGTAAAAGAATCAAAAGATTTTTATCTTTTTCTATCTTTCTACTGTAGAAAATTAGAATTGAATTACTAAAACAGCATTTACAAGTGGGAGTTTATAATGCAGGAGTGAATAAGTTGTTTCCAGTTTAGGTGAGTTTCATAACGCCAAATAATCTTCTCTAGTTCTTCTTCTTTTTCTAGACTTAGTCAACTAAAGACGGAATTTAAAAAAAACAGTTGTTTGGCTTAAATAGTTATTAGTTATTAGGTGCTAATTCGATTTTTTTATAAAAGCGGAGTTTGTGGTAATCATCCCATATTTTTAATATATCTACACATTAACTCATTTTGATGTTTAATTGAAAAATAATATTAAATCGTTTAATATTAAACAGTTTAGTGGCTTGTTCACCAGTGGTCTTGTTAGCGATGTCCTGTACTTTAAATAATATTTGCCTCTTGCGAGCTGCCAGGAAGAGAGGCAAATGGTCTATCCTAGTGGTCAGCAACGTTTTACTTGCGGCCCGTGAATGTCTTGAAAAAATAGATTCATGAACGTTCCGCGCTTGACCGTATAATATACGGCGTAGAGTATATACCTAATAGCGCG
>NJDC01009447.1:246977-257185 GCA_002245475.1 Calephelis virginiensis
ATTTTTTTTTGTAGATTCGTCTAAAAAGTACTAAGGTACCTATGAAATTATAATTCCATAATTCTAACATTCATTTAACATTATTGCCTCCGTGATCTAGCGGTTCAGGTGTTGGATTTGACTTCATGAGATTCCGGGTTCGATTCCTGGGTCGGGCAACAAAATAAAAACCGTTTTTTTTTTCAATTTTCTAATAAAAAAAAATGTATCTCGGGATTGGATATGTGCTTGATTGGTGGTAAGCTTGCCAGCTGTCACATAGTTAGACATGAAAATTTGGTACTGTGTTTGAACCCTTTTAGTATCTAGTGCTGTATATTTAATAAAGATGCCTTTGATATCCCATAAATAAATCAAAGCCACATCTCAATTCCCAACTAGCTAAACATTTAAAGATGTTATTGCTACTATATTTCATTAGCATTAACATGTAGTTGAGTATAATATTTACCAAAAAGGTACCTAAGTATGTACTTAGCTACATAAATGTAAGTGGTTGGTGTTCTCTTCTTGTAAATTTAAACACCTGTTGTTTATTGCATGGGGCAGCATTTTTTACCAAACAAAAACAGGCAGTCAGTAGATGTCCTAACCATTGGTACAAAAACTTTAATTTATTTTACAAATTCACATGCTTACACATCAAATTCTTGAAACCACAAACTGAAACAATATGGCAGAGTAAGTCGTAGACTCGACATAAAAAGCTGTTTGCATTTGGTCTATAAAGATTCATAATAAGATTTTTTTCAATTCCATAGTTGCCGTAGATGGGACAGATATTGGTATAAAAAAGCCGACATTAAATCACCCCCATGTTCCAGGAAGTCTTTCATATGATATAACAGGATTTTATAATATAAACAAACTTTAGCAGTTTGTAAGGTAAAATATGTGGTAAAATTGTTGTTTTTATTGTATGTTAGAAATAAGATTACTTATAACATTCTGTTACCTACACAATGCAAAGCCCAAGGTAATATCTTTGAACGATGCAGCGATTTAGAGGCACCTCATTAACAAAAATATTACTTTGGGTTGGTCTAGATCTGTTGAGTAGAATTGATTATCTGCCTCTGCTCATAAGAGGAGAGTAAAAATTATTTTCACCAAGATGAAGTGATATAGTAACTTGCCCAGTTGCCTGCCACTGCCACCATAACTGCTTGCTATTTTCTGCTCCGGATGGTAAGGTTACCTGTACACTTGCACAATAGGTTTAATATTCCAGCCACAGGACAGCGACGCACCTGTAACATCTATGATGTCTAGGGGCCACATTTGTCTCTTACCATCAGGAGAACCTAAAGTGTAGACTGAAAATCAACATTTATTAGTACTTTAAAAAAAACATACATTCTTAAAATTTCTATTGGGGCTAATAGAAAGTTTATCATTTAATCAGTTGGAAAAGCAAAAAAAAATGTGTATCTCACATTTTTGTTATGGAATAATGATGCTTATTCTTTTTAATGTATTTGAGAATAGTCTACTCACAAAATACCTACAACTATTATCTTCATGTTCCTGGCCTATAAATGTTAGTTTTTTTACTAATCCAATAAAAATTATACAAGCCTTGTAGGTTGTATAAAGTTGAATGTGTGTCTCAACCATGTCTCAATAGACCTGCACATTCTAAGTCATGTGGACAAACTAGATATTTCTATCTTCAAGACATATAGACAAAATTATTTTTCTATAGTGATCTATCAATACTTTTGTATATACTTTTGTATTGATAGATCACTATCTGCGACCAACTCTAAACATACTCAGATCAGTATCCATGTGATGCCCACATCTTCGTCATTAATCAGAGGCAATATAAAAATAATAGGAAGGTATATAGTCATAAATTTATTAGACAGTTCAATTTCATATTAAGGGTACTTATTCTTCTTGGTTTTTTCATACGACTTTGATGCTACTGCTCCGTATGAAGATATTAATTTTCTTTATGTTCTGTTGATCAAATACCTAATAAATTCTTAAAATCCAAACGTTTTCTTTACTAATTACAATTCTATAAAAAATACATTTATATTTTTTTACTTAGGTAACAAGCACATAGCTCTCCTGAAAAAACTTTGTCTTATAGACACCATAGATGTTATAATAATTGCATAAATGCAGTCCAGATACCGAGGCGTTGTGCCTTATGTGCAATTCTACTAGTTACCAGGATGTAGCGAACAAATATATGGTGTAATGTGCATTAATGTGTCTTTCAATTTATTTTGTGGGAGTTAAATATTATTATCAATGTAACATTGCTAAATTGTCTATTGGAAATAAAACATAGTTTCTTAAAAATTAAAGTTGTTGGCTAACTTCTATCAATTATTATTATTAAACAAATCTAAAATTTTATCAATTTATTTTGTACATAGACTATCTAATAGGAAGGCATTTGGCAACAATTAACACTGTTGTTAAAGGAATTATGAAAGGAACTAAAAGGAAAAAAAATGTTAACAATTTTCAAATGCAACTCAACTTAGGCACACATCTTTTTAGTTTTCCTTACTTCATGTAAAAATATACTCACTTTGAAAAACAAAACAGCACACAAGATGTAATACTTTACACATATGTTCAATAACTATTAAAAAACATCACTGAAATACTCACTTTTATTATACAATAATATAACTTTATATTAAAAGAAAAGAGTGAGTATACACATCACCGTCACAGAAGATAGGTGTATAGATATCCTATTTTACTTTTATTTACATAAGTAAATTCTACTGCTTTCAGTTAAACCCTGTCTCAATCAGTATCAATTCTTCAAGTTTTGAGTTAGTTTTGAAGTAACTTTCAATTGTCTTGATAAATGTTAGATTTTATAAAACACCAAAATGTATTTCAAATACCAATCTCCTCAACTCAAATATCACTCGCAGATCAAGAGTTAAAATAATTCTTGTCGGTTATTTTTTACTCAAAACAATTAGAATTTTCAGACCCTAGTATTTTATTATTTTTTAGGACGCTTTAACTCGCATGTTTTACTTTTGCCTAGGTAGTAAATATGGTATAAAGTTCTTTTTTAATCTGCTGTTTGGATCGTTGCTTAAACTTCCCTTAAACTCTAACTCAAATGTCTGCTTCATTAACTGAAAAATAAACATGAATTAAGATAAAACACAAAACAACTTCTTAAAAAACGCAACAAACCTGTTGTTTCAACAATTTTCAAATATTTTAAGGAGTATTTTAACAAAAACTTTATGATAAGCTTCTCGTTGCTCGTTTCATTTGCTTTTAATAATGAAGTAAAAACAGAAGATATGTGTATTACAACTAAAATAAAGTATTTTGTTTTACAATTTGTAATAGAAATAAAAAAGAATAGGTTATGTTGTTTTGATGTTGTTTTTTCCCAGTTGACTTGACGATGATCGACAAAGACATTAAATTTATACAGCCATGTCTTTATTTATATATTTATTAAAAACTGACGTGGGAAGTCGAAAACAAAGTCAGGTTGAATTTCATTTTCAATAAAACTTATTTACGGATAAGAAAATATATAATTAATATATAATCTTAAAATACTACTCATTTTCAAGTAATTTCTTTTTCATTCTCACTCGGACGCATTGTCGACAAAGGTATGTAAAGCGTATGTAAATACAGGGACATCACTATCTATTCAATTTATCGCCGTCTTAGTACTGTCAAATTAGAAAGAAATTTTAGAACTATGGTGACAACGGAATACCATTTCTCTAAATTTAAGCTAATATTAGAAAAAAATTAAATTTAACAAAATCGTCACCATTGTCATTATAAAGATATTAATCTCTTGATCTCTACCCGCAATGGCTGCACAGCATCAACCACCAGGATACTATAAGATATTGCTTGTATTCGCATAATCTACGCTCGCCTCGTACGAGATATCCAAGCAGAGAAACAGATTATCTGTTATATAAAGAGGACACAGACTAGCACAGAGATAATGTTTCCTATCTATAAATTAACTTATGACTGATCGTTACTTGCATAACACTGATGGTAGTGACGTGACGCCACGTTTAGTATCTAAGGTATAAAAAAGTCAAAATTGAAGTTCATTTAAAATATATTATTTATTCTCGAACCGTAACTCGAAACAGGACCCATGACGTAAATTGCGCAAATACTCGGCGAGCCAGCAGAGGGTGTACATGCGATTTGAATTTTTAATCCGGTCTCCAGTCCGCTTCGTGAAACTGTCAGGGTTGTAAACCATTTATTGTACTTTCTGACGTTGACAGGGTAAATTCATTTTAACATTGATTAACTTTACATGAGTTTGAAAACTTTCTTTTCATAGTCGTGGGCAAATGATCTACTTTTCTTGATAATGTTTCTCGTGTTCTCTATGTACGTTAGGTCATTTGACTCTGCTTGGAAGCTTATAAAGGCTTACGACCAATGTCAATAACATATCTACAGATGAGATAGGTCTTGAAGAGTTTTGTTGCTAGAATGATTTTGCTATTTATTGAAAAATAACAGTGGTTGTCTGGTTACTGATCTAAAGTAGCCCTATCTTTTATCTTAGATAGATTTTAACATTGGCCGTTGATAGGTAGTCAATAGCAAGCCCATTTGACAAAAGTAATATACAGCAACTTATCCGACTAGGAATACGTAACAAATAGATAGTACTAAATCTCACTCAATTAGCTTAGATTTTTCACTGCTGTACTTAAGGTCCTGACAGTACTTACTATGATAACTAATGATCGTTTTGAATAATCTGCGCTAAACTTATGACACCATATGGTAAATTGATACATATCATGATCATATAATAAAATACAGTAAACTGGTTTTAAGAAACACCGCACAATATATTATTTATATTTTTGTTAACTATACGAGCTAGGAAAACAGTAGTAGTAGCATTATTGTGGAATAAAGAAAATTTATGAACTTACCAATGAAAATTGTCTTCTTTTTAGGTAGAATTGTGAAAATAAACTGTCAACCCTAGGTATAGTCCTTTACGAAAGTGGATTCGTTAGGTTAAATGTGTTGTTACTTTTCAATGACGATCCGAATATGGAACGATTTTAAATTTTTTTTAAATAATGTTCGCTAAGGGATGTCAACTAACATTTTAAATTTCCATTTTGCTTTAAGAAATTTATGTCATTTTCTATCGATCAAAATCTTGACATATTACAACATTTATAATTTAAGTAAGAAAATAACTGGATAAAATATGTCATTTATTGAAGTGAAAACTTCAGCGGCGTTGCGCACTTTTTTGGAATGGATAAAAACTTCTAAACTCGCGTCAGATCGTCAGAACATAAGACGGTGCACTGCGCATGTGCGAATAAGACAGCGCAAGATTTAAAATAAAACGTAAATTCATTGCTGTTTTTGTATTGCTTAGATATTTCCGAAGAGTATAGGATGCGCAATGGATAATACGCCGCAATATACATACCATTACATTCTCACAGAAAGTAGATACGTAAAGTATCGACATATATTGCTCTATTTGTTCCATCTTGAAAAAAGATTTGCGTGTAGACGAGCAATGTTCGATGTACAGATAATATGACGACGCTCCTAGCCGTCACGTGGTCTTACTTTAGCGAGTTTTAGTCAAGCCAAACGCAGGTTATTGATATGTAAATAATATTTGTGCATAAATCTTTCATACTGATAATTAAAGCAATTCGTGCAAAATTATACCCTAACCGTTCCAAAATATTAAAAATATATTTAAGTTTTTCGTTTCTTGCTGTTTGCAGGTTCAAATCATGTCTGAGGTGATTTTTAAATTATTTCCAGCATAGGACAAGTTCTTAAGATAAAAATACTTTTTTAAATGTTTATTTTGTAGAATACAAAATTTCAAATTGTTTACCCTGCAAAATCATAAAAAAATCAAAAATCAAGACGTCAAAAGAATCTAAACAACTTAACGAAAAAGTTATTCAATCATATTTATTAATCAGGGACAAAGTATAACATCGCGCAAGCAAAGTATTTCATTTTTTCTCGCAACATTTTAAATTTTCCTTCATTTGATTAATTTATTTGTCATGTTGTCAAGGGCCTTGGAACAACTTGACTTGCCGTTTATTTGACAGTAAGTCTAACTTTGAAAGAGCAACTTAGGGACTTATTAATGGAAAAGTCTTTGATACAGGTGCTTTTTATATTAATATTTACGTAAAATTCGAATTTGTAAGCATTTTTAGTTGCTTTTTTTACTTTTGATGTTAAAATTAGCAGATTTCGTCTAAACTGCTTTATATTTTGAACTGCTATTTGCTAGTCGTCGAATTTTGTAGGATTATTAGGTTTTCTTAATCTATATATTAATACGTGATGCCAAAACTTTGGACCCCCGACTTTACGAAAATTGCGCGGACGGAGGAGCATAAAATTTGGCACACTCTTATTAATAAACATGGACTAAGGTCGGTATAAAATTAAGTTGTTATTATAGTCTGTACCACATTGTAATAAGGACTACAATCCATGGTTAAACCTTGGAGTAATTTAATAATAAGACAGTTATAGTTTATGTTTAGGAGAAGTGCAGTAAACTAAAATTATTTAATAATAATGCTTATAAAGTACATCAAATCAATAAATAAAACATTACTCATACTACCATGCATTTTACACACACATCCAAATATATTGATGATAACGATAAAAGATCACAGATGGCGCACTAAAAAGTTTGGATACAAAGTAGTTGATCTCGAATAATGAAGATGGTGTTCTTATCAACAAGATATTATAATTTATTATAGTCGAATTTCGACCAACGGGTTCTAAAATTTCACTTGCTTAAAATCTGTATCTTTAAAAGAAAGTCGGGTTTGTTACAACACTTATAACTCGAGATCTGCTGAAACAATATTCATGGTTTTTGATTCGTAGGATTTGTCTTCGCCCCGAATAGTAAAATACACCTTAAAAACAATTAAAACAAAAAAAATATGAAATCTCTCTATATAATATATAAAAGAAAGTCGTGATAGTTAAATCGATTAGGCCGAAAATTGATGGAGATGTAGCTTAGAACCGGGAGAAGAACATGGAGTACATTTTATTCCTTACAACAGCGAGGGAACTAGGAAAAACTACATTTCAATTTTTCCCATACAAATTGAACAGACCGAATAAAATCAGCCGGAAAAGCTAGTGTTACATAACTAATGCATGTTCAACATTGGAACAACGTGGTTCAAAATTAAAAGCAAAAAATATACTTATAAAATCAAAAGTTACTGCTCGAAGTCGGTCATTCCCGCATGTCACCCCCTAATTTTTTTTAAAGAAATTCCCCCCGGTGACAATCGGGAATTCAGAAAACAAAATTCCCGTATGTCACCACCTTGTCACTCTAGTCAAAAAACTAACATGCATGGAAATGAACATTTGCTTTTTAAACTACAGATAGAACTATTTGGAGTTACATATTTACGAAAGTTAAATTTTTGCAAAAAATGAATCAACAATCAATTTTGACTTTTTATATTTTCAAAAACATTAGTTTCAAACAAACATAAATCTACATTCAACACAATCAAAAGTAAGTATGTACTAATCACAACTGTTATTTTTAAAATTACAGATGTCTTTTCAATGTAAAATTTTTATTCAGTAGTTATTTACATACCTAATTTATTTTTTAATTAATTTATTTGTAATATTCATAAAATGGGCTAAATAGTAGATTGACCTATTGACGAGGCCTTTATATGATGATCATATCCAAATAAAACAAAGAAACCTACTATTCTATATTTTAAGTAGAATGCAGTTGAAGCAATGAAGGATGAGTATTTTAATGTTCGGTAATACATGTATATTAATAATTTGTAATAAATTGTTAATTTTGATGATAGAAAAGTAAGATAAATTATTTAAATTACTTAAAAAAACTTTCTAAAATATCTTATTTCAAACGTTATGTAAATTTAATTTATTGAAAAGAACCCTTAAAGATATAACCCCTATAGAAAAAAAATGTTCATAAATCGATTCCCGATTGTCACCGGTTTGTCCCCCCCAGTGACATGCACGAATATTTTCAAAAGAATTCCCACATGTCACCGGCGGGGACAAACTAGAGGGTGACATGTGGGAACGACCGCTCGAAGTATATGAAATTTTATTTGTCAAAATCAAAATAAAATCTCAAAAAACCTCGTGCTTACTAGGGCATTTTAATTAATAAAAATAGGAATATTACGTAGTTCTGTGCATCAACTTGTCCAGGTAGCTCCACCGCTTTACCTATTCCTGCCGCCAATTTTGCTAATTCTTTTTTTGATGTGTTGTTTGTTGTCAGGAGAAGGTTCTTATCAAGCTTAATAAAGATTTAATATTAATTATATACTACCTGTTACCTATATGTGCCATTTACTAATAGGTTTGAAGTCGGTTCCAAATCTTAATCTAATAATTATATTATAAGTAAGTATTAAATTGGATTGGCACCGACTTCCAACCAATTAGTAAATAGCACATATAGGTAATAGGTAATATATATTAATATTAAATCTTTATTATTTTTAACTTTTAGTTTTGGAGTCGGTTTTAATTAACGTAGTTATTTTTATTTAATACTTATTAGTTCATCGCTGATATGATTAAATTTAATAAAAATAAGCATCAAGAAAGGTGAAAATAGGTAAAAAGTGCTCATAAAATAAAAACTAATGGACCCACCTGAATACCAATACCAATAACCAATTCGATACTATTCCGCATCAAACGGAAAAGGTAAATCAGTTCAGAATCACGGAGAAATCGGTGTACATATATAAAAAAAAACAAACACACACACACACACACATACACACACACACACACACACACACACACACATATATATATATATATATATATGTACCCACCGAATTGAGAACCTCCTCGTTTTTTTGAACTCGGTTAAAAAACAGGAAAATGTAGGGAACGTGAGAAAAACGATGCTTCAATCCACACAAACTGTTAGTAGCTGTTAATTTTAGGCTATACGAAGTTCGCTGGATCGGCTAGTAATTTACATTTTTTGATTTTCGAATTCGCATTTTTTACATTCAATATTACTTAGCACAGAAAAAAAATCACTGTTTTTGTACAACAAAACAAACTGACTCACTCACATACAGCTTTGAATCCGTATCATTATTATTTCAAAGACTAGTTTAGTATATCTAACTCAACCTATCCCACTGGTCGTTGGATACACTCCACCTGTACAGTGCTGTTTTAACTAAGATTTATGAACCCTCTTGTCACTTTACGTCGCTTAGAATCTATTATGTTCAATGTAAAGCATTGCTATAGTATCCGTATTATTTGTTATATGTCTTATTTCAGGTATAGGTATACCATATGTAAGATTTTAGAAATCATTAAAATCAGAAATTATAGGAAACTAGCTACTTTTTTCTTCCTTTTATAGTCCTTTGGGATATTGATTTTTGGAAAAAAAAGGGTGTGTGTACACGCGCTAGAAGTTATACTTCTTCGGCGTAGTAAGATAAAAATCTTTTTAAATACTAAAATGTTATCTATAGCTAACTTCATCATGTCGGTTTTTCGTGACGGTGTGCGCGCGCATCGTAAAAATTTACACTCATCATTTTTTTCTAACGCGCCAAAAGAAGTATAACTACAATAAGTTTATAATAGGTTATGTTTGAACTCGGATCCATAGCTTAATAATATAAATTTTCATCTAAAATGGTTCAGCGCTTTAGCCGTAAAAGAATAACAGACAGACAGACTTTTGAATTTGTATTAATACTAATACAATCTGTCTGTCTGTCTGTTATTCTTGTCTGTTATCCATACGGATTCAGCATAATTTATCACAAAACTCCTCTCAGGGAAATTAATGACACGAAAAATGTTTATTTGCCAATTATGTGTATTAAAAGTTTTTTATAAAACTATTTAAGGCCCCATACTTAGTCAGCCAGAAGAGTCAATCAGCGCACTCTCCCGTTCCATGATTACTATGAAATATTGCGCTCTAAAGTAAATGTCTTAAGTGCCAAATCACTATTTTTGACTCTATAAAAGTAATTTGAAAAAAAAATATAAAAACTGAAACAGTTATCTTTTAGGTATCATACTTATCTATGTTTATGTTAAATCTGGTGTCGATATTTTCATAATTGAAGTAGACAGTTGGGTTTTGCTTTCAAAAAAGGGTTAAC